>JAGSMP010001476.1:0-107817 GCA_029286625.1 Parnassius orleans
CTCTTACAGCGTCGGAGTCGAGAAACGTTACAATACTTCCATTTGTATATTATCTAACGCTACAAATCAAGCATCCCGCCGCTCAGGGAAAAAGAAAATTCAGATACGGCAGGCATTATTCCGTGAAAATATATCATCTTGATTTTCTCGGCATGTAGGATATTGTGAATTTTCAAAGTTATTCAAGCAGTAGAGCGTTCTACAACTTTAAGTTATAAAAATTTCAGTAAAAAAAGAAAATCATCAGCTGTAAACACGAGCGGAGCCGCGGGTTAAAGCTACTATAATATAAAATAAATTATGTTTATAAAGTATTTCAGAACATCGATATAAATTGTCACAAAATAGACGTCCAGTATTGATAACTGGTAACTTAATAAGATAGAATTGTATCTTATTTATATTTCATGCTATTTTTATTACATGAAAATATTTACTAAGGTAACTATTAAATATGATAGTAAGTTTTACATTAAACAGGTGGCGATAATGTATAATATTTAGTGTTTATAAAAATATTTTGGAACTCGAGACATTTTAATGAAATAATCATTCATATAGAAAATTTATATCAATGATAACACAACTGCTGAATTGAATTTCAAGTTAAGAGGTTCAATAGTTTAAAAAAAGTATAACAAAATGTAAACAATTGTCACCTGATACCACTGACTATACACTAACTAGGCAGAGATTTATTATAAAATTTGAGATAATTAAATTTTAGGGCATCATAAGATTAACCACAATTAGTAAAAATATTTACCTAATCATAACATAATCATATTAAATACACGTATTTGTATAAAACATTTTTATACTAAGAGTGTTTTAATGTTTTTATCAAATTAATGACTTATTTATAATAATAATAAAAAGAGGCGATTACGGAAACGCGCAGTACGCCTCTCGACAACCTATTTAGGAGCCAGCAGGATCTCTACGTGACGGACTCAATTCTTTTTGGTGCCGCATTGACAGTCTGCCGTATTATTGGCGCTAAAATTTCCACGGCTGGACGCACTACTGGACAAAATAGCGCCATTCCATCCTGGAGGAAAAGCATTGAAGCCCTCATAGCAAAATCAAGGAATCTCATCGGCAGACTGATAAGCTTCAGGTAGGGCCAAGAGTAGTGCGCACCGTCAGGTGGCGTTTGGCAAAACAAATAATATTATTTCAGCCGGACACAACGCAAAAACTGACGGCGCATTGACGGCCTGAAGCAGAAAATCGCTGCTTGAGCAGCTTGGGCATGTCTGTCGTGATAAAGGGTATACCCGTCTATTCTTCTCCAATGAGCAACGGCAGGACCCGACAGTATGGAAGGAGAAGGAGTTCCATGCCAGTGGAGGGAGACAACTTCATCAAAGTTGTCTCCCTCCATTGGCTACATTTTAGTGACCTCTTCGGGGTAACCGAGGGTTTTGCCTGTGCTATACAAGGTCAGGTTATTAAGACCAACAAGTATCGGAAATACATCCTAAGGGATGGCACCGTAGACATCTATCACTTAGGCAGGCATGTCATCGCCGGTTGTTCGGTGCTTTTTAATACTGAGTATTTGCACAGACACAACTTAGTAACTTTGTTGCTGTGTGGCAGCGGCCTAGAATAATGTCACTCCCTCTCATTCTGTGGATATCGTACGAGCCGACTGAGGACAATGCCAAAAAGGAGACCTTTAGGTTTTCGACCGATGGCGGCATAACCATCAAAGTTTCATCAAACCAAAAATGCCCAGGTCTGTGATGCCCAGGTCAGTGTTACAGGTGCGATGTGTCCGGCACTGCGATAGCCAACCAGCTTGTTCAGCGTTAGGGGCAAATCCTCCCAGTACAGCACCACAAAAACAAGGCCTCCAGTTCCCCGTCACCCCGTTATCGGTAGCATACGGTGTACTGAAGTTATCAAAGAGATCCTCTCTAAAGATCGTACAAGTTTATACCCAGAACACTGCACATTTGGATGATGAAGTTGAAACTGTTTATGAAGACATTTCTAGGGCCTTACGTAACACCACCAAGGCCCTCTATAATATTGTTATGGGGGACTTTAATGCCAAAGTCAGTATGCACACGGGTGGTCGAATCGATTTTGGGACCCCACTTTTTTGGAAGCAGAAATCACAGGAGGCGAATGCTGGTCAACTTACCCGAGAAAGAGGAGCTGTTTTTGATGAATTCGTTTTTTCAGTAGAAGCCCCAAAAAAGTGAACCTGGCGGAGTCCCAATAACGTTACAAAAAATGAGATTGATTTTATCATTAAACACAAAAAGCACATATTCAGAGATGTCTCTGTGATGAACAAATTCAATACCGGAAGCGATCGCCAACTTATTCGAGGTACTCTGAATATTGATTTTACGTTTAAAAGATCTCGATTGGTGAAGTCACGCTTCGACCAAATCCGGAACTTAAAAACCGATTCTATGCCCTGAGATCCACATTGGACATTGACGAGGATTTTATCAGCGTGGTCAAGATCTTAAGGGATGAGAGCAACAGGTTTTGTGGCAAGCAACATATTGGCCGGAAGTCAAAGATCTCAGGTAAGCACTTCATCTTATGAAAAGGAGGCGTGAGTCAACAACAGCAATACGCCATCGGAACAGGTAACACTAACCAAGGTGGTGAGGTAAGCTGTGAGGCGAGACCTGCGTCGCTCCAATGCGATTGCGATGCAAGCGGCAATAGACAAAAACAAGGGCATTAAAGCTGCTCCGAAACTTCCGAGAAGTCACATCGCAAAACTGTAGGCGCATGATGGCAAAGTCCGCACGTCAATGCGCGAGTTTCTTTCTGAGATTGAAGACTATTACGGAAAGCTATATGCCTCACATAAGCCACAATCTGACCCTAAATGCCATGATCCCAGAGCCACACTGACTCACTACTATACCGACGAACTGCCAGACATCTCTGCCTTGGGGAGATTGAGCTGGCCCTCATCCTACTTAAAAGTAAAAAGCCCCAGGAGAAGACGGAGTTACAACGGAGCTCTTAAAGGTGTCAATCCTTACTAAAAGAGCTCTGTCGAGTTATAACTGCGTCTTACGTAATGGGAGAACTCCAAAGGAACAACAGGTGACAAGACTATGTATCTCGCTTCTGAGCCCGTCTATAAATTGTTTGCGAGGGTATTGACAAATCGACTCGCGCGAAGGCTCGACGAATTTCAACCTCCAGAATAGGCCGTGTTTCGAGGAGGATTTGGCACTGTAGACAACATTCATAGAGTGCGGCAAATAATAAAGAAGATGCTGTCTTCTAGTATAATCATAGTATAAGTGTATAATCAACCTCTGTGCCTTGCTTTTTTGGACTACGAAAAAACCTTTGACTACACCGAAACTTGGGCGGTTCTCAGCGGTACCTCATTGACTGGTCGTACATCGATATACTGATATGTCTTTACAACACCAGTATAATGTCCGTCCAGGTACAGGGACAACAAAACCAATCCAGTTGTATCGCGTAGTAAGACAGGGTGATATTATATCCCCTAAACTGTTAACCTTTTATGCACTTGAAGATGTTTTTAAGATTCCAGACTGGAAAGTATACGGCATTAAAGTAACCGTGAGTCACATCTCATACTTAAGTTTTTCTGATGATATTGTCGTCATGGCAGAATCGCTGCAAGAACTTCAGGACATGCTGAACAGAATGAATGAATTCTCCCGACGTGTTGGTCTGTGTATGAATCTGAACAAGACGAAATTTATGTTCAACGATCACGTCATTCCAGGTACAATTATTGTTGATGGTAAGATTCTCGAAGTTGTCCAGGAATATACCTAGTTTGATCAGATATCGCAACTAGGTAAAAATAATTTCGAGAAGTAAGCCGACCGGAAGATTCATTTAGGATGTGCAGCATTTAGAAAGCATCTTTGGGTTTTATGGTCTTCAACCAGTGCATTCTGACTGTACTCACTTATGGTGCCGAAACGTAAACATTGACTTTACGGCTACTCCACAAGCTCAAAGTCACTCAGCGAGCGATGGAAAGATCTCGGAAGCTCCGAGTTTCTCTGGTGGATAAAATTCGTAATGAAGAAATCCGCCGGAGATCCAAGATTACTGACATAGCCCTCTGTGTTGGTAAACTAAAGTGGCAATGGGCTGGTCATGCTTGGCGTAGAAGTGACAACTGGTGTAGTAGACGTGTTGTGGAATGGAGACCGCGTCTAGTCAAACGTAGTATGGGACGCCAACTCACTAGATTGAGCCACAATTTGCGCAAGGTGGGCTGGTAGAAACTGGACGCAGGCTGATGAGGTGATAATGAGCCTAGTAAATAGGATTGAACTTGCTCTAAAATACGGTCTCGTGAATCAGAAACTGCCTTATATATATGTGAATAAGCATGATATTGTATTGACACATAGTTAAGGATATTTTTGGTCGACAGTATGACCAGAACCTCGTGAATTTATTTCTGTAGTCTATTCTGCGAACGGGTTAATCCCAGTCAGCCTCTCGGGTTATCTGAGGCGAGTGGGACTCCGTGAGGGACCCTTCCGGATTAAATGCAGAAGGCAGTGCTCCTTGGTACTGCTCGCATTGTCCGCCGGTTTCTTTTCCTTTTCTCCTAAACCCCGGCCGTTTGGTCTCCGCTGAGGGCCGTCTGGTTGGTTTTTGTGCTCGCGACTTCGTTCGCGTGGGATAAGTACTTTTGTTATGATATTGATCATGACTTATTTGTACTTTTTAATTGCGCCAAAATATAGAAAGACACTAATCTGGATCAAAACATTCAGATAGTTAGTTAATCAGACAAAATAACAAACGAACAATTATGGGTCCACAAACGAACCAATGGACGGACTCACAAACAAACCAAGGAAATAACTGGGCAAACTAAACACTTGCGTTTAATATTGTTAACAAATAGCAAAATGACCGCAATAATGTAATCTACAATTTGCTCCCTAATTACTTTTAACAACACTTGGTTCGTATATGACGGATAAGAGACAGCCCTGAATATGCAAATCTCATCCCCAATTATTGATACTGTCGTATGAGTCACCATATTGCCATTTATATTAAAAATATTTAAAATGAAAACTATAATCTAATGCCCACCTAAAATTAAGTACGAAGTTTATTTTGTTAGTGTTATTACGTAGATGGTAATTACACTAACAAAATTAATGAATTTTGGTATCTATATTACATCTCATCCTGCAAAAAATGAAAATAAAACTAAAATCAACCGAGAAAAAACAAGCCTTAAATGATATGTGTGTAATCATAAAAAGTGTAGGTGATATAATCAGTTGGATTTCCTATCAAGAAATTCTCAGTAGCAGCCCAGATTCAGGATTTTAGCCGTGTTTCATCCCTGTACGCTAGAAAGCAAGCCGTTGGTTCTGCGTCCGATCTGTCTTTATTTGTGTAATATAACCGTCCCATCTGACTATTACAGTGAAGGAATAGAAAGTGCACCGGGATCCATAATCCTGTCCTGCGTCATTATAGGAAGGCCAAATTAAGGTACTCCCTTGTAAAGTACTCCTTTATTATATAACACTATTACTAATATTAAGAAAATTATATTTTGCTCAACTGATAATAACATTGCATTAAAAGCTCCATCTATTTACTGATGCTGGTTTCTGATGATATTAGTGCTGTTAGCCTTTTTGGCTTTCACAGCAAGGCCGCGAGCTTTTGGATGTGTCATAAATCATAACTCATGTGTAATAAAACCATACCGTGCCTTAAAGTAAATGATATTTAGAAAATAACGGGTAGGAATAATATAAAGACAACTCAAAATCGAAAAACGTAATTTTTAAATCCTACGGTAATGTAAATTTAAAAACTTTTTGTTGCTGCAAAAGGGAACATTATGCCTACTGCGCAACTGTACCGATAACTGTATCGATAACATAGTGTACCCCAATTCAAATTTCCAAAAATATTCCATGTACAGAAATGGTCGTGTTGGATTAGTTTTGTTATAGTATAGATTAGTATGATATTTATTTAGTTATATATATATACGGGGCGCGAGAGATTCCACCTTAGTCATTCTACGAGTGAAGTCATGGTACGAGTGCTAAGACTCGTAAAATGAAAGTATCGTGGTTTTGTCCGTTGTAGTAATTCCTCTAGTACAGGCAAGGAAAATGGTGTTGCTGAGAGGCTCCTCTGTGTTACAATGAGTGTTAGTGTTGCTGTTGGTTTGCACACTTTGGTGTTGTCATGTAATTACGTCCCTCATAATACACTACTGTGTAATTGTGACGGGGACATATTATAACGGTATGGTCGAAATTTAATTGATCTTTACTGAATGTGTAGTGCAGTACGCTGTTTTATTGCCGATAATGATTAATTGCGTAACCAGGAAAACAAGTTGAACACGCGCTCTCACACTATTATTATTTTTAACAATTTACCTTCTGATGTATTCCTGGAATTTCCGAACAGACCAGAATACAAAATATCCTAAAAGTAATTATGAATCCGCGATTTGTAGTTAGTCACTGCTTGTGATAAGTGGGCTGGAATTTTTTTCACTCAAAGGCTAAGTATAGCCATTCAGCGAAAAAGTTGTATGTTCTAAGATTCTAGTTTTTTTAAAATTATTATGGTAATAAATATAGAATATTTTAATGTTAAATAAATTAATGTAAAACTTGAAATTAAATATACATTCTGCATTTGATATAGCAATCGGAGGCAATAAGAATTTTCTGGCATTTCACATCACACCATGGTTCAAAATGGAATGATGTATTATTATGATTTCTTAAACCTGGTGAATGGATTGGCTCGACCATGCTTTCACTGAATACAAGCGTAAAATAGCAGCTTCATGCTGTGTTTCGTATGGTGAGTGTAGAGAAAAACACTACAAATTCAATGCTGATAATGCAAAATGGAAAACGTAAAAGGTATCATAAAGTAAATATAACATCCATGTGCAATGAACTTCTAAAGGAAAGTTGTTAAACAAGATTACCTCATAATACAATGGAAGGAACGTAACTTTTGATAATCATGAATAATTTCTCCCTGAACAACTACACTCAAGTATTGTCCTTGTCTGAAAATTTTACTGTATTATAAGGGCCCCATCAAACCGCTTATAAATTGCTGTTCGTCAAAATTTATTTGAATTAATTTAGTAAATTTCTAAGAATTACTTTAATTACAAACTTATACAACAAATAGCATACCGAGAGGCTGATTACTATGCGCCTGTGCTCAAGACTGTTAAGATTGGTTTCAACGAACTTAAATTAACCAAAATACCTCTTAACACGCTTCTCCACTTAGTCCAACGCTGCTAGGTGTTTTTAGTAGCACCAGCAACTGATAGTACTGTAAGCAGCTGTCCCGGTGTGAAGTACCCAGACACCCAGCTTCCTTCTATTCGTAAATATCGAGACCGGCGAAGGGTAGCAACGTACAAGGTGCAAGATATCTTGTAGATACTATGATCGTTAAATCACCTGCAAGCGTGGCGATTAAGGCAAATCCACTGTAATATTACGACGGGGCGAAAGAGAGATACCTGAAAGCAGGCAGAGTTCCAGTCCAGCAGTTTAAGTAAAAAAAAATCTTCTGTCTTTTTTTTACTTAAAGAGTAAATTCTTCTATAACGTACCGGCGATAACGTATTATATACAGAAAATTTAGTATAATTGATAACTAACACTGTTTAAAATGTAACTGTAACAAAAAATACAAAAATTAAAGAGATAGTAAAAAATATTACTGACCTATGAATTATCGATAACAAAAAACAAGTACAAAATTTGTAATACTTTCATTAAAAATTGAAGAGTTCCAGTACGTTAGTTACTACCGGAACAAAGAAAAGTTTTCCACCAGGTGAGAAATCATATAAAAGAGATATGATTTCTAACCTGACGGTAATATATAAAAGTAAATATATAAAGGGGAATGTAACACATTAAGAAAATTAATTATGACAGCCAAAAGATATATGTTCACATTGCTTTCTGGTTTGAGAACTATTCATCGATACCCACAAGTTCGACTCTCAGCCAGTTCCAATATTTGTTCATTTAGGAATATGAGTTGTAAGGTAAGTGTTAAGATCATATAAAGGAAAAAACATATAAATATTTTTCGCAACTGAAAATATCATAACGCGTTCGAACGAAACATTTTAAAAGTTACATGTTTCTTCGTTCTGCTTATTAGACCGTTAACACTACTGAACATACGAAGATAAAAGCAATATAACGTTATGTTTACGCCTGGCAGGCGGTTATAGTCTATAGTATAAGTCGGTTATAGCACCAGACACTGCTTCTAGTCATCTGTTTGGAAATATTAGATCTAATGATTATTGAGATGCTGCCACTTATCGGATGCTAAAAGACTTTCATGGCATTTCATTAAATTAAATTAAAATTTTATTAATTATTTTTGATCGTAATTAATTTTGCCTTATACTAATTAGAAGACATTTTGTACGTTTTATTCATTAATATAATGTTTTAATTGAAACAAAATCAAACACCTTATTATGTAAACAGCGTTGTAAATATAAGTTTCTAAACTGTTACTGATTTAATACTACTGTTCTATTACTCTATCTTATATTGTTGCATCCACTATTCCCATCTACTAAAGAAGATTTTACGACATACAATAATGTTCTAACTGTAATGGATCGAAACGACAGAATGCACGATACGACATTGAATTCGGCTTTAAAGCTTTTCTTATTGAATCATAAAAGATATTTTCGTTTTTAAAAAATATTGGTATTTATTATGTTTGATTTTAAGTAAAACATTTTGATAAAGTATTAGGCATTTATATATAATATTTCGTTCATTTTGGTTTTAAAATAACGATAAGAAAAAAAGTTACTTTGTTTTGTTCTGTAACTTAAACAAAAGAAATACGTTACAGCCTATCAAAAGTCCACTGTTGAACATAGGCCTCCGCCAAAGATTGCCTCATAAGGAGGGTTTTTGTCATATTGCCACGCTTAGCAGACGGGTTGGCAACCGTATTTTTTTAGTCGTTATTAGATAGACGCTGCTGCCTATCTTCTGATTTGTTTCCCTATGTCGTATATTCTTACATTGCCACTGTGTTACATTGCAATACAGGGTCGCGGTGTAAGAATATCCACTACAACAAATATAAAAATACGTATAGTGTACATTTATCTATAAACAACTGTCGACAAAATTCTTTAAGTGCTAATTTTTACATAGAATATCCAAAAATTATTTCAATATTACTGGCTGCGATGGAATACGAAAGATTTTCTACAAAGGTATAAAGTTTGCGAAGTTATTAAAATTCTTTTATCGACATATTCTCACAGGGTTCGTCACATTCAAAGACTATTTTAAGGAAAAAATTCTGTATTTTTTAATGCTATATTGCTATATTGTGTTCCATCTGTCTTAATTTTATTATATTTTAATATTATCGAATAACTTTTGTTGCTAGTTAGGGGCCCAATTAATGAGCCAGCAACTCATGAAAGGCTGCCCTGCCATCTTATGAAAAATCCTGGGATGGCGGTTGGCGATCGGAGGAGAGGGCCTGGTGGCAATTTCCAGGGGGGTTCGGGCGTCCCCGCGGTCTCCATGCTAGGTGCCATCGATGCTGTGACTCTGTTTGCATCCCTAGGTTATATGTGTGACGCCTCGTCCAACGGCCATTCTCTCAACATATTTACTCCACCAATTATGAAAAAAAGGAAAAAGAAGAGTAAGTTTGTACAGCGGTTGCACTCCCTCTCCATCAAAGTGCACCTCACAAACTTCCGAGGTCTGCACTGTAATCTCAATGCACTCCACTATCACCTTGAGACTGACAAGCCGCACTTACTCTTCTTGACTGAGACCCAGATCAGATGTCCTCTAGATGCAGCGTACCTTGGCTATCCTAGGTACACATTGGAACATAATTTCCATCAGCGCGCCAGAGTCTGTGTTTACGTCTGCTGTAAGCGTCTCCGTCACCTTGCAGACCTCACTTTCTCCACAATCTGGGTATTGATAGACATAGGAATGGATAAAATTATTTATTCTTGTGTCAACCGATTGCACAGCTGTGACCAGGAGACAACTAGGCTAATTGAACACCTCAGTAAAGCCTCTGATGTGGCTCTAAATCGGTACCCTACTGCACAGTTGGTTTTTCTGCGGGACTTTAATGTCTGTCATCAGGACTGGCTGTTCCCATACCAGAAAGCCGACCACGCTGGGAGAGAGGCGTGGAATTTTGCCTTGTCGCTGAGGCTCTCCCAGCTGGTACAACAAGCGACTAGGGTACTGGATGGGCACACAGCCAACTGCCTCGACCTTCTGCTGATTGTGATGTATGTATAATAATATGATCATATGTTTATTTATACGTATTATTGTATAAAGTGTTTTTTATTTATGTAATGCCCTTACAATATTTATATAAAGCACATAACACATGTTTCATAACTTTTTTATGTATATTGTTGCCTACATATAAGTGTATATACAACATATTTTGTAAAACTTTTTTAACTATTATAATTTACCGCATCGTAGTAATCATATCGTTACTGTCGCCATATGTGTCTGTCCGTGTCCATAATTTGTCCGTCTTTGAGGTAATACACTACTATAACTGTTATGAGGCTGTTAGTTACTTATGCTGTAGACAAAAACGTACTTTTAAGTTTGTTTTCACTGCTCACTATTTTTATTCATTGTTTGCACCGTATTGGTTGTACGGGAAGTTATTAAAAAAAACTTTATAGATTCATATTCATCCCTTAATGATGTCTATAGATAGGAAATTAAATATAATTTATCAGAACGTACGTGGTCTCCGTACCAAATGCCTTGACTTATATAATAATATACTATCGTGTAACTACAATGTTATACTCCTTACAGAAACTTGGTTGCAAGATGATATATTTGATAACGAATTATGTGATGGGAGGTTTGATATATTCCGTTGTGACAGGGACTTGGTGGCTACGAATAAGAGTTCGGGTGGAGGTGTAATGATTTGTACCCGTCGTGAGCTAGGTGCGACTAAGCCTGTAGATTGGGGTTGTAAATACTTTGAATCTACATGTTTCAGCTTGCCAGCCCGATTTCTCGGCTCACAATACAACCTAAATATTATACTAGTTTACATACCACCAGATGAAGTTAAATTAGCTGAGTATATTAATGAATTTAGAATCAGTTTTGAGCGTTTTTATCATACGTCACAGTTGGACTTTTTTATGATTATTGGTGATTTTAATTTGCCTTGTTTAACATGGAATACTGATGGTTGGTCTTTAATACCGATTGGCAAATCTGAGATTCAAATAGCTGCAAATACCTTGGCTGAGGATCTGAGCTTTTTAGGTATGAATCAATTTAATTTTATTCAAAATCGTTGTAATAATGTCCTCGACTTGTGTTTTTCAAACTTATATTTAGAAATAAAAAAATCGGATCCTCTTTCCAGATAAGATGATTTTCATCCTCCATTCATGGTTGATGTCAATGATCTCTCCATCAAACCTTTAAAAGAGAAATCTCAACCGAAGTATAATTTCCGGAAATGTAATTATACAATCATCAATGAATTTTTGAATAATGTTGATTGGAATGAGTTGCTGTTGAATACCGCGTCAGTAGATCATGCTGTAGAATTTTTTTTATAAAAAATTAAACTAATGTTTTGTTCTATTTTTTCCTCTTGTATCCTCTTGTAATAATTGTTACCCATGTTGGTACAGCCCTGCATTGATAAAAATTTTGCGGGGAAATCTAAAGCCCATAAAAAATGGAAAAATTGAAGAATCCTCGTGATTATGAAGAGTTTAAACTGCTTAGAGATAGACAACATCGTATACAAAAAATGTTTCGAGTACTTCACGTATAACACTGAAAAAAATTTGAAAACGTCTCCAAAGTTCTTTTAGAAAAATGGTTAATCAAAGAGAGGGCCACTTAATCTTCACTTAACCTCAAAATTTCTCTTTTGACAATAAGAATTACTCTAATGGGCAGGACATTTGCTCAGCATTTAATAACTATTTCAAAAGCGTATTTACTGCTTCTGTTTTACCATCAAGTGAGTTTCAAAATCATTCCAATATTAGTATAGATCAGATCTCTAGCATAAATGTATCACGGGAAGCTGTTCTTAAGTATCTTAAAAACTTGGATTCAAAAAAAGGCGCTGGTTATGATGGAGTACCTCCTGTGTTCTTGAAGTCCTGCGCCGATAGCTTAAGTTACCCAATCTCTTTGCTTTTTAAACTTTCTCTACAACATTGTGTTTTCCATTGTTATGGAAAAGAGCGCATATAATTCCTATTCATAAAAAAGGCGCCAAATCTAAGATAGATAATTACCACCCAATTTCGATTCTTAGCATTGTTGCGAAAATTTTTGAAAAACTATTATTTGATAAAATTTATCCAATTATAATAAAAGGTATACCTAACTCACAACATGGTTTCTTGAAGAGACGCTCTTTTCTACAACGCGTATATATTTAATATACATAAATTTATATGTAACTCCCATCACTTAATTTACACTGATGATAAGAAGATATTTAAATAAAACTAGTTTTACGGATTTTATCGCGTATATTAACTTATTTTATATTCCCGACGTTTCGAGTACTTTACAGCACCCATGGTCACGAGGGGAACTGAGGTATTTGACGTCCCAATGTCGTAGTTAACCACGGTTACCCCCAGATTAAAAATTATTAATTTTTGTTCCGATCTACGCAGTATGAACTTACAGTATCTTGAAGTCTTGCAGTTGTATGCTTGGGTTGGGATTTGATTTTATTAATTATAGGATCCCAAGCAGATGGTAGCACCCAACCATCTTCTCTATTGAAATTAGGATGTTTTTGATTTCAATAGCCTCGCGAATCATCCTTGGAAGGAATCGGTGTTCTTTAGCGAGTTGTGGTCTATCAAATCTAATGTAGTGACGGGGGCGATCCTGTACATGTTCACAGACTGCAGACTTCCCGGAGCGTCGATTCTTCACATCAGCTATGTGTTCTTTAACGCAGGTTTTATTGATCTTTTAGTTTGACTTTATATAAGAGACCACATTCACAATCAAGCTTGTATACTCCTGCATCTTGCAGAGGACATTATAATTGATGGTAAAACTGACTAATCTTCTTCGGCGGCTTGAAGTATGTTTTAATAGAAGCACGCTTCAGGATGTAGCCAATCTTGTCAGTGACACCTCTGACATATGGCAGTACAGCAGGCACTCGCTCGACTGTGGCCGCTTCACTCGTTCACTGTGACGTAGGCGCGGGACCCGAAGCTTATTGTCGTGCAAAACTTGCTTGACGTGTTGGAGCTCGGCGGCCAGGTGTTTACTGTCACAGATCCTCGTGCTCTCTGAAACAAAGATTTACCACGGTAGCTAACTGTGAAGGATGGTGATGAGAGTCACCGTTTAAATATCTATCTGTATGGGTCTTTTTTTCATACACAGTGTGACTCAAGGTGTTATCAGGTTCCGAATTACTAACTCATCTAGAAAAGCTAAAGAGTTGTTTGCCTCTAACTCCATTGTGAATTGAATTTTAGAATTTATGGAGTTAAGATGGTCTAAAATGCAGTTACTTTATCTAAAGGTAGAATTGTTAAAGTGTCGTCTACGTACCGCTTGTAGAATCTTGGATTTACAGGAGAGTAAGTAGGGCTTTCTCCTCAAAGTCTTCTATGAATATATCGGCGACAATGGAATACAGGTGACCCCATCGCCACTCCATCTACTTGCATGTAGAACTCCTTCTTCCACAATAGGTAGCCAGATGTAAGGCATTGTCTAAGTAATGCTGCATATTCTATGGGCATGTTGTTTTCAGATGCAGTCTTCAACAGGTAAGCATGTGAACAGAGACTGCACATCAAAACTGACCATAGTTTCATTGTCTGCCAGATGTAGGTCTTTAATCTCGCTGACAAAATGGTAAGAATCCCTTGTGTGCTCTTGTATGTCCCCTGAGCGGTGTAAGTATTTTCGCTAAGTGTTGAGCCAATCTGTAAGTTGGTGAATCGATTTGGCTAACTATGGGACGTAGTGGAGCATTGGGCTTGTGTATTTTTGGTAACCCATACAACTTCGGTGGTTTGGCACACGTAGGTATTATCGATTTTACGTCCAGATTTAATTTTCAGGTGTTTCTTTATGAGATCACTAGTTGTTTTAAGTGTGTTATTTGTTGGGTCGTTTTAACCTTTTATAAGTGCTTGAATCCGACAAAAGTTCTTGTATTTTAAAATTATAATCTGACGTATCCATGACTACCGTGGCATTTCCTTATCTGCGCGGAGAATCGTGAGTTCTGGTTTGTATTGGGTTATTCAACGCTTTATATTCGTCCTTAGGTGATTCGGTTTCGGCGCTGAACTTCGACGTAACATAGTCAAATGTCTTGACGTATCGCTTCCAAATCTTCCTTTGCATATTGTTTTTAAATAAACAGTCCTCGACACTGCAGATAATTTCTTCGTACGGTAATTTTTAGGTGTTATGGCGAAATTAAGGCCTTTCGATAATACTCTAATTGTTGCATCATCCAGAGTTTGTTTTGACAGATTATAGACCGCGTTTGGTCTATGATCCGTGTTTGTGGTCAACAGTTGTGCTTCGTTCTCACGTTGACACAGATGTTTGACATTTAATTTGGTCGTTAATTTTGATATTTTACTATATGTTTGTTTTTGCATTCGTTATATTTATTAATTTCTCGTTTATTTAACGTTTCGATGCAAACATTATAATCAAATGTCGTTAAGACTGCTTTTAACTCACTGAATGATGTGTCTATGGATTTGTTTATGTCATGTAGATCGGAGCGTTTTTGTTGGATTACCGTTCGTAACAACTTTTTACTTGCCTGATTTAAGATCTTAGCGCTTCCTCGAATGTCCTTTTTAGTGGATATTTTGACACACGTAGGAATGAGATTATTTATAAATTTAAGGCTGTTAGATATCTTGCGCGCTTGGTCATGAGATCTTCTAATCGGCGAATTTTATTTGCAATTACCAGTTCGTACTGGTTTACATAATGATTTCTTATATTTACGCGAACACTACACATTTAAATAAATCTAGTTTTACGGATTAATATACGCGATAAAATAATCCAACAAAAGCGCTCCGATCTACATGACATAAACAAATCGATAGACACGTCATTCAGTGAGTTAAAGGCAGTCTTAACGACATTTGATTATAATGTTTGCATCGAAACGTTAAATAAACGAGAAATTAATAAATATAACGAATGCAAAAAGAAACATATAGTAAAATATCAAAAATTAACGACCAAATTAAATGTCAAACATCTGTGTCAACGTGAGAACGAAGCACAACCGTTGACCACAAACACGGATCATAGACCAAACGCGGTCTATAATCTGTCAAAACAAACTCTGGATGTAGCAACAATTAGAGTATTATCGAAAGGCCTTAATTTCGCCATAACACCTAAAAAATTACCGTACGAAGAAATTATCTGCAGTGTCGAGGACTGTTTATTTAAAAACAATATGCAAAAGGAAGATTTGGAAGCGATACGTCAAGACATTTCGACTATGTTACGTCGAAGTTCAGCGCCGAAACCGAATCTACCTAAGGACGAATATAAAACGTTGAATAACCTACGCAATAAACCAGAACTCACGATTCTCCGCGCAGATAAGGGAAATGCCACGGTAGTCATGGATACGTCAGATTATAATTTTAAAGTACAAGAACTTTTGTCAGATTCAAGCACTTATAAAAAGGTTAAAAACAACCCAACAAATAACACACTTAAAACAACTAGTGATCTCATAAAGAAACACTCCGAAAAATTAAATCTGGACGTAAAATCGATAATACCTACGTGTGCCAAACCACCGAAGTTGTATAGGTTACCAAAAATACACAAGCCCAATGCTCCACTACGTCTCATAGTTAGCCAAATCGATTCACCAACTTACAGATTGGCTCAACACTTAGCGAAAATACTTACACCGCTCAGGGGACATACAAGAGCACACACAAGGGATTCTTACCATTTTGTCAGCGAGATTAAAGACCTACATCTGGCAGACAATGAAACTATGGTCAGTTTTGATGTGCAGTCTCTGTTCACATGCTTACCTGTTGAAGACTGCATCTCGATTGTAACTAGAAGGCTGGAGGAAAACAACATGCCCATAGAATATGCAGCATTACTTAGACAATGCCTTACATCTGGCTACCTATTGTGGAAGGAGGAGTTCTACAAGGTAGATGGAGTGGCGATGGGCTCACCTGTATCTCCCATTGTCGCCGATATATTCATGGAAGACTTTGAGGAGAAAGCCCTGCTTACTTCTCCTGTAAATCCAAGATTCTACAAGCGGTACGTAGACGACACTTTCACAATTCTACTTTTAGATAAAGTAACTGCATGTTTAGAACATCTTCACTCCATAAATTCTAAAATTCTGTTCAATGGAGTTAGAGGCAAACAACTCTTTAGCTTTTCTAGATGTGTTAGTAATTCGGAACTTGATAACACCTTGAGCCACACTGTGTATAGAAAGACCCATACAGATAGATATTTAAACGGTGATTCTCATCACCATCCTGCACAGTTAGCTACCGGGGTAAATCTTTGTTTCAGAAAGCACGAGGGATCTGTGACAGTAAACACCTGGCCGCCGAGCTCCAACACGTCAAGCAAGTTTTGCACGACAATAACCTTCGGGTCCCGCGCCTACGTCACAGTGAACGAGTGAAGCCGGCCACAGTCGAGCGAGTGCCTGCTGTACTGCCATATGTCAGAGGTGTCACTGACAAGATTGGCTACATCCTGAAGCGTGCTTCTATTAAAACATACTTCAAGCCGCCGAAGAAGATTAGTCAGTTTTACCATCAGTTAAGTGTAATGTCCTCTGCAAGATGGAGTGCATGTTGATTGTGAATGTGGTCTCTTATATAGGACAAACTAAAGATCAATAAAACCCGCGTTAAAGAACACATAGCTGATGTGAAGAATCGACGCTCCGGGAAGTCTGCAGTCTTTGAACATGTACAGGATCGCCCCTGTCACTACATTAGATTTGATAGACCACAAACCTCGCTAAAGAACACCGATTCCTTCCAAGGATGATTCGCGAGGCTATTGAAATCAAAAACATCCTAATTTCAATAGAGAAGATGGTTGGTATACCATCTGCTTGGGATCCTATAATTAATAAAATCAAATCCCAACCCAAGCATACAACTGCAAGACTTCAAGATACTGTAAGTTCATACTGCGTAGATCGGAACAAAATTAATAATTTTTAATCTGAGGTAACCGTGGTTAACTATGACATTGGGACGTCAATACCTCAGTTCCCCGTGACCGGTGCAAAGTACTGAAACGTCGGGAATATAAAATAAGTTAATATACGCGATAAAATCCGTAAAACTAGTTTTATTTAAATGTGTAGTGTTCGCGTAAATATAAGAAATCATTAGATAAGAAGATATTTCGCAATATTCGTACTATTGAAGACTGCGAATCTATTCAAAAAGATCTTGCCTCTTTATATAATGTTTACTTAGCTAACGGCATAAATGTAAGTATATCTAAATGTCAGTGCATATCCTTCACCAGAAAACTGAATCCAATAGTATTTCGCTATAATTTTAATGGAATTTTAATTAAGAGGGTCACAGTCGTTCGAGATTTAGGCGTACTCTTTGATGCCGGCATGACCATGCGAGATCATATCAATAGTATATGTAGTAAATCTTTTCGTAATCTTGGATTTGTCATGCGCACATGTCTGTCATTTACGGAATTACTAAGACTTAAAATAGTTTATTTTTCATATGTAAGATCCACTCTTAAGTATGCATGCCAGGTTTGGTCACCATTTTTTAAAATTTACATTAAAAATATTGAAAGAATTCAACGTTAATTTATTTCACAGCTGAACTATAAATTTAAACATAGCTCATCATATTTAGATGACTGCCGACATCATAACCTTCTTACGCTCGAAGAAAGACGAAAACTGTTAGATATGGGATTTCTATACGATATTTTACGCGATGGTATTGACTGTCCGGATTTACTGAATACTGTCATGTTTAATGTGCAAAGAAAACATACTAAAATCACCAAGAAAACTATGTTTAGTATTCCTTTCACTCCATACTTTACGGTAAAAATAGTATCTTAACACGATTGCTATTAAATTATAACAAAACATTTAAAACCATCGATCCCTTTATAGGCAGTAAAAGTGATTTTAGAAACAAAGTACGTGCATAAATTTTGAACACAGCTACTGTTGTATAAATTACCTGTGTTTGTAACCAGTTACGTAGGATGCAGTTAAGGTACATTATGAAGAACACTTACTATAGGTAGCTTTATTTAAATAATAAGTGAGCTATATAAATATTTTAGAATATGTATGTATGTGTATGTATATGTATGTATATATGTATGATAGATAAAATATATCATGCCATGATATAAATAAATGAATAAAAAAATTAACTCGAGTAGTAAATCGGATATCAATTTATCAGTAAGGCTTAATATCTAAGTGTTAGTAAACCTAATAATATAATAAAAAAAAATTTTTCATCGTTTTTATTCATTATAATTGTACCTTGCTTACCTTTATATTTAATATGTAGATAACTGTTATTGTTTATTTTAACTTAATAACTGTTTAGTTATTAAATATGATATTTTCAAATTTTCTTCAAGTATGCCATACTTGAAGAAAATTTGAAAATTGTATTTAGTGATATACGCTGTTGTTATCCTTATTAAAATTAAAATTAAAAAAATTATACTGACGACCGATCCAGACAGGTACAATGTTCAGGTTACCTCACCCTTGGGAACTTCTGATCACTGTCTAGTGAAATTCGTGTCGTTATATTCCCCACCTAACTACGATTTCCACGGTGTGCGGCGAGGGGGCGATACAAGTCAGCAGATTGAGATGAGATGCGGCATTTCTTTGCATCTTATCCTTGGCGGCAGGTCTGCATCTCGTCTGAAGATCCGACGAGATGAAGTTGTTCATCCCCTTTGCTGACGTGCCCATTGGTGGTAAAGCTCGCCCATGATTCAACGCCGAGTGCGCTCGTGCTGAAAAGCACAAGCATATGGCGTACTTATCCTGAGTCGATGCTCGAGACCGCAAAGCTCCGGATGTTAGCCTTCAGGAGAGAGCCTTTAAACAAGCCGCCAATTCCTGCAAAAAAGCATTACGGCAAGCCAGTTTCAACCGCATTAAATGCATCGGTAAAAAGCTTTCTGTTAAACCATCTGGCAGTAGAGTTTTTTGTCTCTCGCCAAAGCGGTCGAGACAAACTTCTGTCGGTCTACGCTGCCTTCAATGGTAAAACCAGATGGCTCACTGGCGCATGCGCCTAAGAAGAAAGCGGACTTATTTGCTTCTCTTTTTGCTTTCAATTCGCGTCTGGACAGTAGCAACAGCGTACCATCTCAATTACCTCACTGCGGTACCTCTATGTCAGAGGTCCGTATCACTAACAAAGAGGTTCTTAAAACCTTACGAAGTCTAGACGTGAACAAAGCTAGTAAACCTGATGGCTTACTAGCTTTGTTCACGTATACCAGCTATAGTTCTAAAAATCTGTGCACCTGAGTTGTCTCCTGTGTTGACGCACTTGTTCCGCCTCTCATTCAGGACTGGAATAGTGACCAAGTCTTGGAAACTGGCCAATGTGCAGCCTGTGCCTAAAAAAGGTAGCCACACCGACCCTGCCAACTATCGGCCAATCTCAATTACCTCCATACTCTGCAAGATTATGGAGGGTATATTGAACGCCCACCATGGAGGACGGAATTAAGAGCTTCTGAAGGACTTTAAGTACCGGTTTTCCACCCGTTTTCAGAAACTCCGCTGTAGTTCCATCCTCGAATGGGGCCTTGCCGTATTTAAGGTACTGGAGAGCCATTCTAATCTCGCTCAGACTGACGTCCGGGATATCATCGGAATAGTGTCGGATAAGACTTGTCCTTGGATCGTTACTCACACTTGCGTGTGGCTCCAACGATGGCGTGTACAGCTGCCCATAGAACCTCTCAATCTTAGGTGTCCCGGAAACGATGCTGCCACATTCGGTCTTCAGCTTCGACAGTTCGCTCTTTCTGGCAGACAGATGTCCGGCAAAGATTTTGGAGTCCTGGTTCCCCTCGATCGCTTCTTCAATACGAGCTGTATTTAAGTTGCGCAAGTCCCGCCGCATACATTTGGAGATCTGCCTGTTCAGTTGCCTGTATGCTGTCAAATCTGCTGAAGACTGCAACTTCATCTCCCGTCGAACAGCCATGACATCACTGAACAGTTGTCGTCTGGTCGTCATAATGAAGTCAATCTCATTTTTTGTCGAACCGTCGGGGCTCGATCAGGTCCACTTTCTGTGGGGCCGCTTTTGGAAGAAAGAGTTCATCATAAAGATTCCCTCTTTCTCCATAAAGTCGGCCAGCTGCTGGCCCCTTGGGTTCCGTTGCCCTATTCCGAATTTCCCTACTTTCAGCTCACCGTTCTCTTTTTTGCTTAATTTTGCGTTGAAGTCTCCCATTAACACCGTATAGTGGGTATTGGAGGAATGCATGGCTCTAGCGATATCCTCATACATTTCCTCCACCTCCTCATCGGGATGTTTCGAGGTATGTAACGTAAGCCTGTATGACCTTCAGCAAATAACGTTTGGTGATTCTGAGTATAAGGTACGCAACCCTCGTCGACACACTCCCAATCTTTACAAGGTTGTTAACGAGAGACTTGTGGACGATAAATCCGACAACTCCTTGAGCCAGATGGTCGCCCTTCCGGTGATAGAACAAGTTGCCGGATTCGAGGATTATCGTGTCCTTCCCCTCCCTCTCTTCGGACCTCGAATAATCCTATAATATTCCAGCGCACCTTGTCTATCTCTTCTTCCAGCTCCAGGATTTTCTCATTAGTCGTCAGGATGCGTGCGTTATATGTTGCCAGGTCGAGTCGTCGTAGGTGGCAACCGAACCTCCACTGAAGATTCTTAGCACCCCCTGCCCCGCCGTTACTATGGTCGCCGCCGTACCCAGGAAAAGCGGGGCCTCCGTGGACTGGGGCCGTCTTTTTGTAAATCTCGTCATGGGGGGTATATTGCCAAAGATGCCACGCTTGACGAGCGGGTAGGCAACCGCAGTTTTTTTTGTAATTTACTGTTATCAGAAAGATGCTGCAGCCCATCTTCTGCCTCAGTTTCTCTCTGTCGCCTCTTACGACACCCACGGGAAAATATGGGGTAGTGGGTATTCTTACCCGCCACTACACGGGCATCTGTATTATATAATTATAAATACAAAATATATGATGTATCTCAAATAATTTATACACACATTACATGAAAATGATGGATGAAATGGCCTGAAACTTTATAATTAATGAACTTTACACAATATTCAACTATATATAAATTTGATCAAGAAGGATATCGCACATTTTTTTTAAACGTGTTTATTGATTATATAAGTGTGACTTCAGTAAAAGCTTTTCGTGTGCCTAAGTGCAATTTTAGTATCTACAAGTGAGCTAACAGTGCACCTAATGGTGGCTACTATAGCCTTAAATCAGCTTCCAGCAAAGAAGAACACAAGAAGACAGGATACATTCATTGAGAATACTGGCTCTCTATTAGACGAAACAAAGGAAAGGCTGCACTACCTATTGCTTGATGGCAGAAAAATTTAAGGGGTAGTACCTAATTTCCCAATACCCTATTTTTATAAAACTTAAGTGATAAACGAACTTATAATCCACTCAGCTTTATTTTAAAACTAGCTGTTACCCGCGGCTTCGCCCGCATGGTCACTGGGAAATGAACTATCCATTGCTTTTTGAATTGAAAGAAAACTGAATTGTATAGATTTGTCAGAGATGCAGCCATTAAAAGGAAACTGAGCAAAATTGATTCGACAGCCTATTTTAATGTTTTGAAACGCAGCGTATAGGAAAGCATGAAAATAGCCTGTTTATTCCAAATGGAAATGGGATATTTTTTAAATTAAAGGAAACTGAGCATAATTATCTGTCAGGGATGCAGACTTTTGAAAAGAAACTGAGCTAAATTGATCCGTCAGAGATGCAGCCTTTTGAGTTGAAAGGAAACTGAGCTTAATAGGTCCGTCAGAGGTGCAGCATTTGGAATTGAAAAGAAACTGAGCTAAATAGGAAATTTTGAATTGAAAGGGAAGATCTGGGAATTTGATTAATTGATTGTGGAATTTTGGAAAAACAACTAACTGAACACTATTTTAAGACGCTACTGTACACAATGTTATATGTTTTTCCATTCGGGGAAAGAATGTGGAGATTCTGGGCATTTGACACACGCGAACATGCTACGTACAGCTGACCATGAGAGAAGCACGGTTTTGCTAAGTTGACCCCCGCTACCTGTAACGTTTGCCCATGCGCTTTATTAATTGTCATTGCAAAACTGAGCTTAAAAGGGAACTGCAACCTTTTATATCTGAATTTATTTTGTTAACGCTCTCATTTTTTGGTGCAAGAATCGCCCTTTCACATAACCATATGTCTTCATGCATGTTGTTCGTTAAATCTGAATAAACGCTCGCAATTAATTCGGAATGACTCTGTACTAAATTACAAAAATCTCTCGTCAATTTAACGCAGCCCTCAGCATCCGTTTCCAACCGCCCATCGCCAATTTTTAATAGTGTGTCAGCATAGTTTCCAGCATTGATATCATTATACAAATGCACTCTCATATTCGTAGTTAAACTGAATTTTGTCACCTTGTTCCATAAAATAGACGACTTGAGGTATGCTTTAATTTCATCTGCAGGTGTGCCCTTTTGAATGACAGGTAAAGTTTGGCGAAAGTCACCAGTCAGTAAAACCACCATTCCTCCCATTACATCGGTATTGCTGCGCGAATCCTGGAGCGTTCGATTTAGTGCTTCTACAGCTTTTTTATGCGACATTGTACTTTCGTCCCACACTAAAAGTTTGCCTTGTCGTAGCATTATACCGTGCACTATTTTGCTAAAGTTGCAGATCGGCGATTCTTCCTGGGCTAGATTTAGAGGAGTTTAAAACAGAATGCAGTGCGGCCCCGCTTAGCAGCGTGGCGGCTTTACCGGAGGAAGCTACAGCCACAGCAATGTTTTTATCTTTCCGTACTTGCGCTAATCATAAATTTAATAAAATGTCTTCCCAGTTCCTCCAGGGGCATCTAAAAGAAAAGTGCACCCTTTCCAGATTCAATTTGTCCTAATACTTTGTCAAAAACTCGTTTTGTTCGGGAAGCAAGGTACAATTCGGCTACTTGCTGCTGCAAAGCTGGTATATCGTAGTTTGTTTCACGTATAATTTCATCACTTAGTTCATTTTCGGTTGTTCGCTGAGGGCTTATCATTCCAAAGTCGCTTAATTTTTGCCTACCATTGCCATTACTTTATCTTCAATTTTTCCAAGTGCTTCATTATAAATGTGTTCATTGTATGTCATGTTCGCGTGTGTCTGCTGTAACCTTCGCAAAATATCTTCCGCCATGTACTCTTTATATTTGTCCCACAATTTATGTGCATTAGATAGCCCGCAAGATAATATGAGAGTTGCATAAAGATCCCTAATTTTGGCTGGTGACTGGCACTGCACAGCTTCCTCCATGGTTTTATCCCAGTGATTATCGTTTTCTAAAAGATGCAGAGCTTCACATGCTTCTCTATAAGCGCATTCTTGACCGTTGACAGTTTTAAGGTCTTTATATCTTGTAGGACCCCGAACATGGTGCAGCAGCAATCGTAAACAGAAACATTCAAAATTAGTTACATAGACGGTATACACACGACCAAGGGCATCTGATGACTTTACACCGGGCCAATTTGCAACAGGCGCGCCTTGAATACGGCGTTTCCACTCCTTCCTAGATGTGTTCCAAGTATAATAGCGGGGGACTTCAGAATATAACAACGTTTTTGCAAAGGGGTCGGTTTGACAAAGTTGAAAGAAGGCTGTTAGTGTAGTTTTTGGCGGTGATGCAATTCTTTTCTGGAAATTTCTTTCGGTGAAATATACACGCTCTCCATTTTCTAAGTGCACAGCAAGGTGAGTAACTGTTGGGTGCCTTTCGTGTAAAGGGTAGCCAAGGAGACGCCACGCTGCCTCGTTACTGCTAACATAACGCCCTGCTTGAAAGTTCTGTACTTCATTAACGGGATTTGCCTCACCTTCACTCCTGAGATTAAATATTGCTTGGTCGCAGATACAGTACAGTATATACAGTACAGATATACTTGATTGCGCGGACAGAGCTACATGCTTCTACATTAATGTGGGCATTAAACATTTTACATAGAATGGGCGAATACGGGACAATCCAGCTGTTATCTAAGGTTTCGAACGCTCCAGAGCGAGATTTGATTGTAACTTTCCTGCCACCATCTTCGGGAGCTCTGCGTCTGTATAAAGGGTAGCCATTGTCATTGTGCACTGTTTCTTTTAATAGCTGTTTAGGGAATTTCTTTGTACATTTTCCTTCTTTCATACATGGCGATATTGAATTTCGTGCTCCACATGGACCGTGAATCATATTTCGGACGATGGTATCATACAATTCTTTATCTTGCTCAGAATCCGGAATCTCGGCGCTTATTATGTCGTCTATTTGGCTGGGCCGCAACTTCTTTAAGCCATATTAGAATGTGGGCATGCGGTAATCCTCTTTTTTGCCATTCAATTGAATACATGAAGCACTGCACCTCTCCGAAAATTTTCCCTTTGTTAATTACATACATTAATTTTTGTACTTTTAATCTAAATACTCTAGCAACTAAATCGTGTCTGTCAGTACTTTTTTGGCCTGGCTCCTCGGTTATTTCTTTCCATGTGGGATTGCAAGTAAAAGTAAGTTCGCACATAGGCGAATGCGTCTTGTGTGTACTCATGTAGGTAGCGGGGACTGTTAACGAATGATGAGGGCAGAATTACCATTTTACCTAAATCTCTGGGGTTTACATTGGCGTCGCTAGAAACTGCATCTTGTAAATGTATATAATTCTCAACGCGCAGCTTTTTTTGATTTAAAGATATATAACGGAGACGATCACTTTCTACCTTCACATACATGTCTACCAAAAATTGATGAAATAATTGTCTACACCGGGCTAAGAGGTTAAAATCATTTTCTCGCAACATCATATGATACGCATAAAAATCCATACATGATACTTTTTTGTTCGGAGTAGGCTCCTTTGTGACCGGGTTAATGAGTGGAATTTGAAAATGATAACCCTCTTGTCCTTTGCAATAAATCAATGGGTATTGCAGAGCGTCTTAAAACTTGTGTGTATCGGCTACCCGTTGCAACGTATCATCACGTGCTCGCAAGACAATGTCTCGTGAAGAAAATTGATCACCACTAATTACGGCTGCTATTTCGTTTATCAAAGGTGCATTGTAGCGCCTTTCATGCTCTCCTCGAGGGGTCCAATCTACGTGAATGACGACTTTATAATCCTCTTCAGGTAGGTTTTCTAAAGCAGTTTTAAATGTTTTGACTAAAATGTTACGTTCATGCAAGAATCTTTGAATTTTGAACACTGTGTCTCTCTCAACTCCTGGATAAATTGGCAGCGACGGTCTACCTCAATTTCTTCGTCACCCATAAAATATACTTGTAAAATTTATGCTGTTCGTTTTCAGCTGGAAAAAGTGAACCTATTCTATGATAAATTTGCCCTTGCACCGTAAATGTAGGCGAAAATCCTGGCATTATTATTTCCGGTCAACCCGAAGGACGTCATTTGAAAGCATGAGTTATATTTCCGGATCCTGTTTAAAAAGCGCCGTGACTCATTAGCATCATATAAAAAGAGAGTTTTCAAAGGTTCTTCTGGTTCCCCAAGTAACGGAAGAGACAGTTTGCCATTGGAACAGCACATGCCTGCGGTCTCATCTTTTTATTTTAAAGCGCTGCAAAATCGACACACCTTGTCCATCAGTCCGATAACAACTAACCTGTGATTTTTATATTCAATCAACGGATCATAATTGAATGCTGCGTCATTAAAAACCGACTAATTGTTTCTTTGAAAATTTTGTCGACGTTCAGCTTGGAGCTGTGCGTTTGCATTTCTTCGCACCTGTGTCTGTTCTGGTGTTTCAGATGCCCTTATAGTAGATTGACGTTCAGCTTGCTCAATAATATTCCTTTTAAATATTTTTTAAAATCAAAACAACAAAACCAATTCAAGACACAACACGAATCCGAAAACGATAGCCAAAAAAAAATCGAATCAACTTAAACCAAATCACAAAACAAATCGCAGAAAACCGAAATTGAAAGCAGTAGTCAATATAAATATAACCAACGAAAAAAGAAGTAAGTGTATAGGTACCGTATACACTATCTATACTATTAATATTACTTTGAAACATTGTTAAACAACCTAAAACAACGAAAACCAATTCACGATTCTAAATAAACAAAATCCAAAATCAAAGCCAGAGTCTAAATATGTATAAAGGAATACCAACCAAATCAACAAAACCGATCCAAGAAAATACACAAATCCGAAAATGAAAGCCAATATAAATCCATTCAACCTTAAGCAAATCACAAAGCAAATAAAAAACAAACGAAATCGAAAGCAGGTAGTCGAATAAGCTACGAAATAGAAACAATTTAAGCGTATAGGTACCGTATGCACTATAAGTTGACGCGCGGCTCAACGGCGGGAGTTAAGTACACGTCAGGAAACATTTTGTTACCGCGTTTTAAAAACCTAGTAACGACATCTAGCGGAATCAATTTAAACTATGTACACGTTAGTTAATAAGAACTCTCAAAAAAATTTTTCTTATAATTTTGCACAATTTTTCTTATTGTAATACCGATTCATTCATAACCACATATAAGAACTGTATTCATTTCCGTTCAATAAATATTACTATGGCTTATTAATAAGGCTTACTAAGAACTGTTTCTACCATTGTTAAGTAATAGTTAAGGGTGAAAGCGTGACAGGTGGTGATAGTATTTCTGATCCATACTTATAATCACGCCTGTAACCCTTGCGGGGTAGGCAGAGCATCAACGGATTACTTAATATCGTCTGCGAGGTTAATTATATTATATATAATTATACTATTCTGTAAATTACGATGCACCAAAACGTTTGAAGAAAATCAGCTGGTGAATTTTATGTTTTTTATCGCTCTTCCCGGTCCTGCGGAAAATACAGATCCATACATTTTTATCTTAATTTTGGTAAAAGACATAATAATCCAGATATTCTGACCTTCTGTGTTCGTCCATCGTACCGTCGTCCGTCTTGTAGAATCACGGTGGCGCCACCTAGCTGAATTTAATTTTGCAACATATCGATTTTCCCACGGAATGATATGTTTTCCGCTGAAAAAGTAGCCTATTTCACTCTACAGCCACCGAACTATCCCCATACAAATAATCATGCCATGCCGACGCTCTGTTGCGACGTGAAAGAAGGACAAACTTGTGCAACATATTCGATTTTCCCACGGGAATGAGATGTTTTTCCGCGGAAAAAAGTAGCCTATGTCACTCTACAGCCACCGAACTATCCTCATACAAAAAATCATGCCATGCCGACGCTCTGTTGCGAAGTGAAAGAAGGACAAACAAACAAACAAACAAACACACTTTCGCATTTATAATATTAGTATGGATTTGTTACTTGGTCTTAAAATAAGTTATTTATTATATTTTAGGGTGGTCGAATTTAACTTACGAATCGATCGAATTTTAAGTAACTAATGTAAACTTTAAAAGTTAATGTGACAAAAATTTTATTACACGTTTTATCAGTGAACTAAAAAGAAATATAAAAAATCGTTTTTTCAATATTTAATACAATAAATTTTATGGTACTTTATTATTATTTAAATGATATTCGGGAATATCGTTAATGTTATAGGCCTCTTTCATATCGTCATAAATGTTCAGTTTCACGTAACGAGTTTTCCTGTTGTTGGAACGAATTCGAGATAATTTTATTTAGTATTAATCGTTCCATTGTAACACAAGGGAAAATTCTACCATAATATCTCTTCTTTGCGTAATTTAGAAAGCTATTTCTTAATCGTTAAAGAGCGACAAATATAAATTGCGAGTTCAAGAAAAACTTGAAGATATTTTTAAAAACAAAACAAAATATTGATAAAATAAATGGTATTTAATCTAAATAACGCCACATTTAAAGATATTATGCAGGCAAAGCCGAGGAGGGTCGCTAGTATCACATAAAGATATTCTCATAAAATATTGTAAAAACCAACAAACCTACAAAGTATGGTAATATTTTAGCAATGAAACATCAACCACCTTATCTTGACTGTAGAAATGTCAAAGACTATTAAATTAATCGTCAGTTGTGTCGGTGATTTATCGTACCTTTGTAGACTGTAACAGTATTTGCAGCAATACGGTAACCAATTCACTAATGGATGACATGATCAAAGCTCTGTCCTGCGACGTAAATCACAGGGTACATGCCAGAGTTATATGTATCGTATGTTTTGCGATATATGACTATTAACGAACTAATATCAAACAATAAATGATGGCATATATATAATGCGTTAATTTTTTTATAGAATAAGGGTGACAAACGAGCAAACAGTTCACCTGGTGGTAAGTGAATGCTTTGGCGCATAATCACCTACATCCAATCTCGATTAAAAATCAAAATAAAAGAAGGTACTAGAATAGGACTAAGATGGAATGCCTCGTTTCCAATAAAAAGGACCTCCAGATCCCTGCATTTACCATACAAATCACAGCAACATTAAGCTGCTATCTTACAGCGTGTATCAGAGAGTGTGGTACTTTACCCGGTTGAGCCGACCCATTCGTGTTATAACCATAATATAGCTGCAGCGTGGCTCTACCACATAAAGAGACAATAAACAGATGATAATAAAACATATTATTTTTGTAAAAACATGAACATAGAAAGAATAACAGCATTATTATCATGTTTGTTTGTCTGTCTGTCAGTCTGTCGTTCCGGAATTTAGTAATTGCTTTTAAACTAACCGTTGTGGCTCAACTGGTTAGCGCTCGCTGTAAAATTCACAGTGCGCGAGCAACCCGGGTTCGATCCCCGCCGGCAACAATGAAATTGTTAATTGCAATTTTAAGTGCTAATTTACCACGTGCTCGGCGGTGAAGAAAAACATTGTGAGGAAACCTGCAAGTCTGAGAAATAAGAAAAAATATTTCGAAAACAAGTGAAGTTCGCCAACACGCATTGGGGCAGCGCGGCGGACATTTGCTTGCCCTAAACCCCTCTCAGAAATGAGGGGAGGCCTGTGCCCAGCTGTGGGACGTATATAGGCTGTAACATTTTTTATACTAACTTCCGGATGAGCTGGAAACTTAAAATTTTGAATGTAGCTCAAATTCGGATGACAATTCAAGAATATGATCTAAAACGTGGTATTTTATTTACTTATAGTACTTGCCACCTAGATTATTTTGGTTCAGTTGCCGAATCTACTGGACCCTGCGCCACACACACACTGGAAAAGGCTTTGTGCCACGCAAAATCGGCGGAACATTTTTTTTAGTACCGATACCCTTATTATTCAACCTTTATTAAGTCTTTATTAAACAGAACTGAGGTCGTTTATGTTTAATAAAGGCTGCAGTTTCTCCATAAGCCCAATTTTTATATTACTTTTATTAAAATGCAAGACCAACATAACAGGTAGTTGGGCTTAGCAAAACCGTGTTTTTGTAAAAAACTAGCTAGTTCTATGTTGCATGCTCGCGTGTACTGTTCGATATATTTATGGTCGGTGATTACTAGTGATGAATACTTAGTTTTTGATAACTTAATGATATGAATAATTCTAATATATACAATTATGTGTATATCTGTTGGTTAGCATGTAACGAACACCTTGATCGATAATATTATTATAATAAACACAATACACAACAAATATTGTCGAGACGATAGTTTACAGATCTGCTAAGATCCAGTATGTGGCGCTATAGTCATGCGATTAACAAATTCTATATTTATGGACTAATATTCAGGACATGTTGGTTGAACACCAGAAAAGAAAACCTGGACCTGAGAGATGACGCTGTAGTCAAGTTGTTAATAAATTTTATATCTACCAGATAGTCCAGAACAACGTATACCGGAAAAGCTATTACCTTATACCGGTTATATCATATATTTTTATTACTTCATTGACTTGGAATGTATTTATGGTAAATTCTTAATATCCCCTAATGTTATCTAAAGAATGAAATAGGTTGACAGAGTCGATTCAATTAATAGCTAATCCGTGATCAATCGTTCGCTTATTCATTTGAGTAATGGCCTATTTGCGGCAATATCCTATTAATTTCTGTAATGGAAGACGTAATTGAATTTTTCTCAGATATGTAAATTTCAGTGGACGAAGAAAAATTTTCAAATAGTATATAGCAAATGGCAGTTTTTTAGCTATGAATGACAAAAAATATACATATTTGAATTTTAAAATTGAGATAGTAAAGTTACAGCTTAAGTTCCACAGCTGCACAGGCCTCTTCTCATTTCTGAGAAGACTTTAGAACAGCTAGTCCACTGCTCCGTGTCGACGAATATCATATGTCCTCGAAATGACGCTGTGAATGCAGTGAACCAGCACTTAGAATTGCAATTAAAAGTTTTTTTTTATATCCTTTCGAAAATCGAAATCGAGTTACTCGCGTTCTGCAAAATTTTTGCCAAACTCTTAGAACTTGAGCTAGCATGGCTCTAAATACTATTTAGTATTAAATAGTAAATGAAAATAGTTTATATCCCTATGTACAAAATTTAATAAATATAAATGATAATAATTCTCTAGCAGATGACCAATAGCACCTACTCATAAGAATGATTTCAATGTAAGCTTTCATTTACAACCATATTATGAGAAGGTATTACTATAAAAAAGTGTCAAACGATGTTAAGTTCTGGTTTGACGGAAAGTACGTGTACGACCGGTACAAGATGCATGGAAAGCCTTTTCATTCGATTGACATGTGCAAGGTATTTTTGCATGGAAAATCAAGAGCCTGTAGATGACCGCGTTCGTTCGCTTACAGCTATCAGAAAATATAAGCTTTTATTATTTTTGGTTCATATAGCTCAGGTTTAATACTCTGATTTTGATAAGAAATGAACAAAGATCTTGTACCAACGGTGAATTGTCTAGAAATGGTCTAAGCCATAGAAAATATTTCTATTGTACATAGTTTGTAAAAATGGCACCGGAAATTAATACTCCAAATACTTATATTTCTTTCATAAATGCATTTAATTAAAATCATCGATAAGACTGGTCTCATAAAAAAGAACGATAATTTTCTATATAGAAAAGTATCAATTAATTTAGAATATTTTCAATCGGGGTTACTTGGGAACTAGCCTTCTAAAGGTGTCATCAGCCTCAAGGGAAGTCCGTCGACCAAGTTGGTTAATAAATGTATGAGGCCACGATACAATGATGCTACCTAGACATTTCCATGTTTGGGCAAATTTATTTAAATACCATTTATTTTAAAGGCTAAGTCACACCGGCAATGATTTATGTTAAAAAGACAGACAAAAAATTTAAAAAGATAACTGAAGTTAATATTATATGTAAAAAAACCACTGAACGTGTGAAGTTAAAATGTAGTTTTATTGTTTTTAATTTGGTTTTATAGTTCCATACTTTTATATATTTTAGTTAAAACAACATAAGCGAAGGTTAAATCAATTTATTTGCAAATATTATTTCTGCAAAGGAAATTCAATTTAAACTTTAACTATTTTATTGAACTGTTATGCACGATTAATAATGTACATATCGCCTTCTTGGCGAGTATGTAAAATACGGATTGCCGGAATATTTTCATTTCTTGAAGTTACCTAAATAAAATATCCATATTCAATTATTAATAAAATAAAATAAATATTAAGTCAATAAAATACTCCGGGTACGAGGCTATTTATTTGTTGACTTTATGTTCAACAGTGAAGATGTGAATGTGAACAGTGATGGTCAACAGTTATAGTCATCATCAAAATAGGGAAATAAAGCTTGCATTCATTTGTTGAATTGTTTCAAAAATAAAAAGATTCAGAGTAGGATCGTCATTAGTAATGAAAAAGTGGATTCTGTATGATAATCAAAAACGTTCGTTATAATGGATGGACTCAAGAGAAGCAGTTTACCTCGTGCGTAAATTAGTCAAGTAGTCCAAAGTAGCCTGTGACTGTATGGTAGACCTGTGCCAACATTATTCGTTATAGCTCCTTGAGATGTGGCACTACAACGACTACAGAGATATATTGTTAATACATATGCTCGTCACTGCACAATATAACTTTATTAATCGTTCAATACCACTTCTTTGTTTCGAAAACGTCCATCCACAAACTACAAAAGGGACTAAGTTACAAGAGCTACAAATTGAAATTCTCCGTCTCGTTCTTGTTTTCACAAATTTCAATTTTTATCGGAATTAGTATGTATAACTTTTTACTTGCTCAAATGCAAAGACTTAGCTATGGAGCATACTCTTTTAAATATTTTTGAATATTTTTTACATATTCCCTAAATTCGACGCTAGGATTATATGACCTTTCTTGGTAAAGTTCATATAACCTTTATCTGCTCTTACGGACTCCTACTGTCGCCCATTAAATGAATGCCTTCCGACTGTTCAAGGAGAATGTTTTAGAAGTAAAAATATTATCAAATTCATTGCAAATAAGCTTAAATAACGTTCATTACAAAAATCTGGATTATTTTGGTTTGAAAGTGATGGAAGTTTTTTTACTATGTTACTTCTAAACTTCTCCAAGCGACGTGCATTTACTGGATAATATTATGATTATGGAACATAATGTATTAAAACTTCTAGTCAGCGTATGTACGTTTATAAAAAAATCAGAATTGTGCGCGTGTCGCGTCTAGCGCACGCCCCTTTAAATTGATATCGCATTTTCTACTTGCCAACTGATTTAAATAAAATAAACGCAAAATATAAGTCCAGGTTTATCTCAATTCTTCACTAATAACCACTTTAAAATTTGTTCAGCTATTGTGGACATTAGGGTGCATTAAAAACTGTTTACGATGTTACTATGTATATAATTTTTTATTATAAATTCAAGACATCCAAAAGGCATACGAGTATATCGCAAATAAATTAATATGAATTAAAAACAAACAAATGCAATTTAAGTAGATTTTTGGATATCCGTAAAATAATTCGCGACAATAATAAAACTTTTAACACACACCGAACAGGACGCGTAAAATACAACTGAGGGATTAGCGGATTTGAAACTGGACTCAGAGCTGAGCTTAACAGAAATCCGAACATGCTTAGAACTATGAAGGATATATGGATATATTGTTTGAGCCAGAAAGTTTTATCAAATTTTGCAAAACAATCTTACAACAAAATAGGAAAAAATGTAATGTAATTTTAAAGTACACCAAAATTAATTAGACTGATTTAAATAGTAAATACATTTTCGTACAAAGCAAAGAATTAACGCATAATATAAAAGTTATGCGCTTATTATTTATATTCTTAAAGTGCCTATAAATAAAATGAATACCAACAACAATATATTAAAACTAGCTTTTGTTCGCGACTTCGTCCGCGTGGAGTTCGGTTATATCGCGCCCATGTGTGAAAAAGAGTCTGCTGGTACAAGCCACAACTATAACTGGATGTCGCGGGCAAAAGCTAGTAAACTACAAAACTTATTTATACACTACATTTTTTGCTAATCTATTACTGTGTGCCAAAATTATCAGACTACAGGGCGAGCTTAGGCGTGAGCAAGCCACATAGAATTGTCCATGTGAAAAACAATTTTCTCTCAAGTCTATACCCGCAAATTTTAATGTCTGCCCTTGTGATTTGGTTATGGTCATTGCAAAACAGACTTTGAGGGGAGACTGTATTCGTTTGAATCCCTCGATCCCGAATGATCTTTCGATTTGAATCGAAAGATCATTCGGGATCGAGGGAATTCTTGGTACAAATACAGTTTCCCCTTGCGCACATCCAGTTATAATTGTGGATTCCACTACTACGTTAATTTGATTGTAAACTGCTTTCTGTTCGTCATTCAGTGATCTTTCATTATTTTAACTGAGTTTTCTAATGATGTTAAGTCGTAACTTGTCTCTTTAAGAAACTCTCTATTTTCAAATTGTTGTTCTTTGCTTGGCTGAGGTAACCCATACTCTTTTAGTAGCTGACCACCCAACACTAATACGGCATCTTTTATTACCGAAAGGCATTTGTTAAATACCACATCTGTTATGTGCTCTACATCCACATCTTCCTGTCTTTCTAATTGCCTTTTAAAATCTTCAGATAGGTATTCTTTGAATTTCTCCCAAAAGCTTAAAGGGTCTGATACTTGGCAGAACACCAAAATAATCGTAAAAGATTATTTAAATTCAATCATTTGCGGTGATTGGCAAAGTGCTGCCTCTTCCATTGCTGCGAACAAATGCTGATCATCTTCAAGCAAGCCGAGAGGGTTGCACGATGATTGTAACGTGGAATATACATGACCATCTACAGTTTTTAACGCTTCAAACGAAATTGGGCCCCGGATCTCATGAAGAAGCATGCGAAGGTGATAGCATTCTCTATTGTTCGGATGCACTGTATAAACCCTGCCCAGAACATGCTCTTTTTTGACCCCTGGCCAGCCTTTAACGTTTGCTCCTCTCTTTCTCCTTTGGAACTTTCTTTTATTCCAAACGTAGTATGCAGGTACTTCTAGGTAGAACAATGTTTTTGCAAAGTTATCCACTTTACACAAATCGAAAAAGGATAGGAGTGTGGTTGTTGGAGGCCTATTCACTCTTTCACTCAATGAGCAAATCATTAAAATAAACCCTTTGCCCATTTTCCAAATTAACAGCGAGGTGGACTTCGGGAGGGAAACGCTCATGAATGGGAAATTCAAGGATTCGCCATACTGCCTCTGATGAACTTATATATCTTCCACTTGTGTAGGTTTTAACTTCATCCTTCTCATTCTCTAAAGCAAACGATGCCTGGTCTGAACCTTTATTTACGTATTTACAGACGTATTTTATTGATTTCACCGAATGATAATATTTCACAGTTAAGTGAGTGAAAGTGATAAAAAGATCAGGCCGGCTGTAATTCCTAACATAGTTTATAGCGTCCTGTATTCTTTCGTGCATAAACCTAGGGCCCGCCGTAAAAGATGATGGAAGAAAAACCATTTGTCTTAGTTGGTTGGCTTCTGCGTCTTGTCGTCCAATATCATCTTTTAAATAGATGTAACTATCAGCACGTAATTTGGCTTGATTATTTTTGTTGTTTCTATTTTTGCGTATTCATCCACCAAATATTGACTAAAAAGGGCACGATAGTTGACTAAATAATTATCTTCTCCTTCTTTAACCATTATTCTATACGAATAGAAACTTGCAGACGAGACAGTTTTATTAAGCGGCAAATTAGTTGTGGGATAGCGTTGTGGTATGTTAATTGAATACCCATCATCTCCCCAGCAAAACATCAATGGATACTGTAGCGTATCAATGTAACTCACTAATACGCTGAAGTGAATTACTTCGGCTCTCGAGGATGATGTCCCTTCGATCAAATTGTTGATCCACTAACACTAAAGCCACTTCATTTGTAGTTGGTGCATTGTACCTATGTTCTTCTGGTGGTTTTTTATCAGCATGTATGACAACTTTGTATGACTCTGAATTGCTTTATCAATGGCACTTTCAGATCTTTTATATACGTGTTCACTTGATGCAGCATATTCTGCAATTGTTTGATTAAATTTGGCTTTAAGTTAGGAAATTTAGAACACCGAATCTTTGCTTCTCGATTATCTAAACCTACAAAATATATTTGAAGGTACTGAGTGTCATGTTCGGCTTCTGGTAATATACTTACAATTCAATGATAGACCTGGCCTTGTACTTTAAAAGTCGGTGAAAAACCATCTGCTGTTACCTGTTTACCACCAAAGGAAGTCATCTGGAAACAGGCATTATATTTACGAATATTACCCATAAAATGGTCATGATCTGGTTGTAGATCTTTAATCAAACTAAAGAGTGATTCAGGCAGTTGTTTCAACCGATTAGTTGCACTTTTCCAGCGCTGCAACACATACCAGTTGTCTCATCCTTCCATTTCAGCGCATTGCATCACTGACACTTGTATGTCATAGAACCTAAGGCTACACTGCTGTCAGTTCTATAAGCAAAATCAGGCTTATACTCCATAGCGGAATGGACCTTGTTTTTCCATAAACGCAGTGTAATGTTTTCCTCATACCGTGACTGAATTGCTCTATGCACTTGTGGATTCGCAGTTCCGTAATTAGCAACAGCTTGCCTGTGTACATCGGGATTTTTTTCTGATAAGCGGACACAGCTTTACGATATGAATCTGGCTTGTTCTGCCTATATCTTTCTTGTGCACTTTTTAATTTACTTTTACTTGTGTAATTAGTAAATCTCGACCTTCGTTTATTTTTCTTTTTTTCATTTTCATATATTCAATGTCGACGATACAGATTGATCAGTTCTGCTGGTTGGAGATGATATTTCACTGTTTACAAAAGATGTAACAGCTAAATGGTCAAGTTCTGAAAAAGGGTCACGCTCTTCGACAGGTACCTCCATGCGACACTGTGTAATTTTCTTCGCAACAATAGGCAGATAGGCGACAAAATGTCCATTAGATAAATCATGGCTAAATCGTAATCGCCTTACTGGACAGATATCTGTTCCGGACTCTGTGTATAGCAGACCGTTTCGATATACTTCAAACCGAATCGGAAATATTAATCCTGCAGCTAATTTGTGAACGCACCACCATCGCATTTTCTTGGGTTCTGTACATTAAAAATGAAAGAGCACGAAACAAACAGGCGCCGTCACCTATAATGGGGACGACAGTATGTTCTTCCATTTTTCCTTTAATAATAAGAGTTTCTGTAGTCATTTTTTCAGTGAGAAAAAATACTTCTATCAACAATACCTAATCACAAAGCAAATCGAATTCCAAGTTTGAACATTGGTTGTAATAAAGACAAAATCAAGCAACTAATCCGAAACACGAAGCAAATCTTAAACCGTAAGCAAGCAAACAAAGTCGAAGTCTAGTCAAATATCCGTTAACAATGAATAGGTATCGTATGTGGTACAGGTTGAAGCGCTCATTCACCATTCACTTTATATTAGTTCGAAAAAACACAACGTTACCGCGTTCTAAAACGATACCAACGCCATCTATTGGTAGGGATTGGAACTTGAAAATCAATACAAAATAGGTAGGTACCTAAGTATTTCTTTTGGTTTTGCCATTTTATTAATTTGTAAAAAATATATTTGGTTTGGTTGTTTATTTTCATTGTTTTTATTTTTATTTTTAAATTAGTATTTTCTTGTTCAGGTGTAATTTTGTGCATATTTTTTGTACACATCTTCTTGGCTATTTTGTTTTATGTTTTTGTGCAATGAAAGTATATTCTATTCTATTCTAATAAATTAAGTTTAAAATATTTATCAATATCATTTACGTTATTTACGACCCAAAAACCTTAAGAATGACACCCAAGTCACCCAACCCATGATAATTTTTACATACAAACATACATCCATCCATCCTTCCATCCATGTTGGTTTCAAACAATAATCGATGCCATTTTCGTAATTAACGTTCCAAAAAGCCATAAAACGACAACGAAACAGGGGATGATGGTAGGTATTTCCCGTCTGCTACGTTGGATTTTGAAATAGTTGTTGTTTTCGTAATCAGCGACCAGGATAAACCATAAAAACCATACCCATGTTGATTTTCAGAATTTGTCACCCCTTTTCCACCTTTTAGGGTTTGAATTCTGAAGGAGCCTGAAACACTTGTTTACTCATTTATTGATAGGAGTACTCCTGTGAAGTTTCGAATAAAATAGTTTAACTAATCTTGTTTCCCCATACAAAATTTCAACCCCTTTTTTTCAAAAATCCTTTCTTAGCGGATGCCTACGTCATTACAACTGTCTGTATGCCAAATTTCAGCGAAATCCGTTCAGTAGTTTCGGCTGTGCGTTGATAGATGAGTCAGTCAGGTTTGCCTTTTATATACATATTATATAGATTAATGTATTTTTAAGGAAAAAAACTAGTCACTTAAAAAGTTAAGCGCTAAAGTCATTATGATAATGAATTTCTAATTCTATTCGAAAGCTTAATTATACATGTAAGCATGGAACTCTTTATTGAAATAAAATATATCGGTCATATAGTAATGGTCTTAAAAATAAAAATTCTAGGTAGCTCAAGACAGGCCTTCGCCTTAAATTTTCATAATATAGTAGCAGTTTTAAGTACTGATTTAACATGAGAATTTACTGGTGAAGGCAAATATCGTATCATTTTGAGGACAAGTGAAGTCCGCCCCAACTACAATGTGTATTATTGTGATATTTATAAGTCTCATTCGTAATATACTTCTATAGAGTACAATCATGGCTGCAGCATGATATGTTCGGCTCGACTGGGTTAGGATCAAGCACATAGAATAGCGTGAAATGGCATCATAAAGCCGCTGTTATTCGAATGATAAGTGATGATATTTCATTATCATCTTTATACTGGAATTATTTATCAAGTTAGGGACTTATTTTTTTTTATTGACGATTCCTCAGATAACTTATGATGTATATAATTCAATATGTACAGTTATCCAAATAAAGTTTATGGGGAAAATAAAGTTTTAGATGGAGGCTGATGACACAGAACACTAATTTTACAAGTAAAGTCTGCTTTTCAATGAATTTCATTTTTGTTTTATGATTAGCGACCCGCCCTAGCTTCGCCTGGTCAAGATCTATTAATGTGGCGTTATTTACATTTATCCATTTTTCGACTTTTTTTTTGCAAATGTCCAATTTTTCGTATTAAATATAGCCTAGATCACTCCTGGTATTGCTATCTATATGTTTGTGACGTTTCATTACAATCGGTTTAACTATTCCGTAGATTATCCCGGACAGATAGACAAAATTAAAATTGACTGATTGACGTGATTGACTTACTGAAATATTCTAATTAAGATAATATTAAATTTATCAACGTTTATTAAATATTTTTTTTATAAAAATGGAACAAGAAGTAGTATGTCCCTCTGGTCAAATCATTCCTAAAGATTTATTAAGCTTGATCCCTATGTTTGATGGCGATCAAAGCATTTTGAATTTATGTATTAAAAATGTGGATATATTATGAGACATTTTAATGGACCGAACAATCCTGTACAAACAACAAATGTATTTCATTGCGTAACAAGTAGATTGTGCGGTAAAGCTGCATCACTTTTAAGTGAAAGAGATGACACTTCTACTTGGGAAAGTTTATTTTTTTATTTATACAACATTTTGGTGATCCTGGATCAGAAGAATGCATTGCGATTTAATTAGAAAATTTAAAAATTAAATCTGGTGAATCATATTTAGAATTCTGTAACAGAATTCAACATACACGCAGCACTCTCTTCTCTAAGGTCAACTTGCTTATTGATGAAGGTGTTAAATCAGCAATAATCATTATTTATAATAACATGTGTCTTAATGTGTTTTTGTATAATTTAACGGAAGACTTAATTCGATATGTGCGTCTTAAAAATTGTGTTACTTTAGTAAATGCCCTTAGTGTGGTTATGAAAAGTAAATTTCAATTTCAATATTATACGAAAAATAAAAATAAACTTAATAATAAACCTACTTCGCATTCAACGCGGTATAATTCAGAATGTTTTACATATCCCTTCGCATTAAAATCAAACCCTTTTGCAAACAATTTTCATTCTTCGGTGAACCATAACTTTAAATTTGGTATCCCACACGGAGCACAAAATTATTTTAAACCTTTTAATAATATGAATCCTAGGTTTGGAAATATAAATCAAAATAATTTTATGCGACGAAATGGATTAAATCCGTAAAACAGTTTTAAATTCGGCATTTAGACGAAATTTTAACGCGAATCAACAATTTAAATTCGGTGTACCTCAACCGCAACGTAACCCACCTCAAATTCAAGATAGTGACGTTTCTATGCGAACTGCTCGACCTCTTAGACAAAACATGGTTAAATATAGCGATAATAATTTATTATATGCATACGGCAACGATGAAAATTTTACAAGATGGTTGTTATCAATCCCATTAAGAAAAAAACTTTTTCTATAACGAAGATTATGATAACTCTGATGAATTATACACAGAAAACATACAATCTTTTGTTGAACAAAGTGGAAATAATGACGAATGCGAATTTTTTTTCAAAGTAGCATCGGAAGACAATCCCGAGAAATGATATGCTTGAATTATAACGGAATTAATAAATTACCTCATATTTTTATTCACGCACAAATTAATGCACGCTTCATTATTGATACTGGAAGCACATGAAGTTTTATTAGTCCCGCTTTAGTTGACAAATATTTTTCCAATTTCAAATTTTATGAACAATTTGAAGTGATTAGTACTCACGCACGAAGTAACTAAAACATACATAGATGCTTTCCAAAAATGCAAGAAGTTATTAGTTAATGCTCCTATACTTCAATTTCGTTGGATTTAGAATAAGATTCATAAAGTTCTCACCGTAGTAATGTAATCACTTAGTTAAGGAAGTCAGTATTGCACTGAAATAGTTTTCATACATTATTGTAATGTAATAGTAATAAATGTCATCGAGACATATTTAGTTATTTTTAAAAAGCTTTAGCACCGCTCCCGAAACTTAACTATCTATACATCTGTATAGATAACTAACCCTACCACAGCACAGCACAGGCCACTTGCCGTCATACAATATGCAGATCGGTCGAGCGACTGATCCGAGTCTTCGCTGTCACCGAGCGATTCTGTTATAATGTATCTATGTGTGTGTGAAATTGTTAGTTTATTGTTTCAACTGTTATGTGTGAGTTTCATAGTGACAGACTTTTATTTAAGTGTGCGCAGATTTCCGCAAAAATGACTGACAGTTTTATTTCGGAGGAATATGCTATGACTTCTCCTTCTGTTCACCGGTGGCCCGTGTTGCTCTATGCCTTTATAAGGAATAGATATATTTTTATAATATAAAAGGCGTATTATTAAATTTATTTACATTTCATTGAAATAAACACAATATTAAATAACTATAATAAAAATAAAACTCAAACTCAGTCTCTAGTCAAACTCAGGTCCTACTCCCGGGAATATAGACAACAAAAGAGTGAAGATCCGCCGACCGCCTTGTTATGCTGTGATGATTGTCTCATAAGGGTAATTGAATAAAACTAATTTTACGGGTTTTATCTCGTTGAATTTAACTTATTTTTAATTCCCAGCATTTCGGGTGTTCTATAGCTGTCTGATGTCATATTTAGTCCGGGATAACTTTATTTTTTGATTATTTTTTTGGTTCTATCTATGCAGAAGGAGCTTACAGTATTTTGAAGGATCTTGTAGTATTATGCTTGGGTTTGGATTTAATTTTATAAATTATAGGATCCCAAGCATATGGCAGCACTCATCTTTGCTATTGAAATTTGGATGGTTTTTTTTAATTTCGATAGCCTCGCGAATAATCATCCTTGGTAGAAATTAGTGTACTTTCGCGAGGATTTGTGGTCTATAAAATTGACGAAGATGATGTATAACATGTTCACAGACTGCAGACTTCCCAGAGTGTCGGTGTTTCACGTCAGCCGTATGTTTTTACGCGGGTTTTATCGATCTTTGTGCGAGTTCGCAACCGCACTTTTTTATTATTTTCAGTTGATATGAGGAATATGCTGCTGGCCATCTCCTGTTTTTCATCAATCTATCGCGTCTTACGACACCCAAGGGATGAAATGGAGTAGCGAATTCCCTTTAACCGCCACGACTGTATAAATTTATTTTATATTTTTATAACTATATGTGTGTGTGTGTGTGTGTGTGCGTGCGTGCGTGCGTGCGTGTGTGTGTGTGTGTGTGTGTGTGTGTGTGTGTGTGTGTGTGTGTGTGTGTGTTTACTATATTTATGGATGATTCGAAGTAACAACAGATCATAAATAGTTCATTTCGTTGATGCAACAGCTGTAATAGCTTGCTGACGTTCTGCACAGTTTTAATTTCAATAAACATATTATGGCTCTTAAAATCCCCTTTGAAAAAATATTTTTTTTATACACGTTCTTTTATTAACTCGCTCAACACACACTCCTGAATCCGATGAAAAGCCTCTTAGCTCGACGGCGACGCTTATTGGGATATATATGTCTAGCGATGCCAAGTCTGACGGTAACAAGAGTATGAGATGAGTAACGAGAGTATCATGATGTCACACTAACATGCCATACAATTCTAATTGCAACTTCAAATATTAGTGTTAATTGTAAAAGGCAGTTTGTTAATTTATCTCATAAAACTAACGAAATATCTATACTCATAATATAATAAACCGGAAGAGTTTTTTTGTCTTTTTTTATTTGTTTAAACATGCTAATCTCTGGAACTACCAGTCCGATTTGAAAAATTATTTTTATATATTATAGCCAGATTCATGATAAATAGTAAAAGCTATCTAGCATTTGACTACACCTTTCAGCTAGCCTTAATATTTAGCCATAGCCATTAGATATACGTGGTAGAGCCATGCTGCAGCTATAGTAGTAGTATAGTTATAGTACGAATGGGTCGGCTCGACCGGGGAAGGACCACGCTCTCACAGAATACCAGCGTAAAATAGCAGCTTAACACTGCTGTGTTTCGTATGGTGAGTGTAGAGTACCGGAGACCCTTTTTACTGGAAAAGAGGCATTCCATCTTAGTCCTCACGGGTGACAACGCATCTGCATTTTGATTCTTTATTGAAGATAAAGATAGATGTAGATGTCTATGGGTCACAGCAACCACTTACTATCAGGTGGACTGTGTGCTCGTTTGTCACCCTATCCTATAAAAAAAAAAAAAGCCTTATTGATTTTTGTTAAGCAAGTCAGAAGAAAAAGCGCTCCCGAAATGATTTATTCGCGTGCGCTAGCGTAGTGGTTATACGTAAGTACAATGTTCCACAAAAATATAGATCTTTACTCCATCTAAAAAAACTTTGCGATACCATATGCCTATTTCTTATATATAAGCCACAATAAGGAGTTTTGAGAAAATTATTGAAAATTAAAAGTGATTTATTAGCGATACATACATAACGATACATGAAAAGTGTGTAGGTACGAAATGATCCTTGATAAATTTGCTATCAACCTCTTACACTTATTCATCCATTGAATTTTCAAAATAACATAGCAACGTGAAATAAGTGTTTAGAAATAAATTATACCTCTTATTAAAGGACAAATTCTAGTCTTTACTCTAATTATACATATCATGGCGGTAAAGTGGAAAATTTTGGAGATAACTAAACTTTGAGCAAAAAAAATCTATTAATGATAAGAAATGTTCATATTTCGTGGCAGATTGCGTGGAAACTATGGTGGTATCTCTTTTGTATGTATAAAAGGTTGATAGTAAATGTATCAAGGATCATTTCGAACCCATATACTTTTCATGTATCTTGTATGGTTTTCTTTAAAACTGGAAAAAACCGCGCTTCGGGACACACTTTCTGGAGCGCGGGGAGTAGGAGTGAGGTGACGCTCATCCGTGAGGTAGAGTGGATAAAATTTAACTTCGCTCTATAACGTATATATGCCAATAGATAAAAGTACTCCATTGATTTTGCCAATTTTTTTATATGCTAAAATGTATATATATCTAAAATGCTTGAACTAGGTGTCATGTCATGTCGTGCGGCTCAGACACGTCATATATGCGGGTGAAACCGCGGTGCACAGCTAGTGCATTATAAAATCAATAAAAGAGGCCTACTCTGACATACGGCATCCATAATGTATTAGGACGTAATCACTGTTGAACACGGGCACATAAGTGATGTTATATAGCGGGAAAAGCTCCATCCTGTAGCTCCTATACAAATCCAAGGACATCACTTCTTTACCACCATTTAAATTAAATTTAGTAATTTCAGTACAACTGACTTCAGGAATAAAATGCCCTGCAATTATGCCAATGAAAACCCTAGCAATTATGACGAATTCTTTACGCGGCCACAATATACCGTCAATATTAATTTTTCTCAGTTCAAGTGAAAAGCCATGTAATAATCGCTATAGAACAACATAACTCTGCTTGAATTTGAAAAGTTTGTTTTGTAGAGGTTGAAAGTTTTTGTAGAGGATAATTATTTTACGTTAAACGAGTGCTCAGATATAGGGTTTAAGTAAATAATATAAGGTCTAGATTTTACTATTAGGTCCATTTTGTTGTAATAGTAGACAATAAATATAATCCTTTATTCTAATATTTTATTGATACAATTGCCTTGAACTATCTGTTTTAGATATATTATTTATAAGTTTAAAATCATGTTACACTTTTAATCTATAATTAAACTCCTTTCAAAAACTTTATGGTAACCACCAGCTCTTTATGGATTTTTAGAAAGTTTTTCGGACGTTAATCGTAAAGCCTGTAATAAATGATGTAGGTAACTAAATATTTACACTTTTCAAACTTAAGAAAAGGTTAAAAACGTGGTAAAATAAATACATATACACTGTAACACGAAATATATAACTACGCTTATGTAATTACGCTGTTACCCAAGCTTATTATTAGGTCGCTTAATACTAGATACGCTTAATAAAGAGAAGCTATGGTAGAGCGTGTGAATCTCACACTACAGGCAGTCTCCGAATGGGGCGATGCCAATCTTGCGAAATTCAACACCTCCAAAACACAAGCGTGTCCCTTCATTGCAAAAGGAGCCAGCTCATCTTGGCCCCTTCTTTCCGAAATGTCTCACTAGAATACACCTGCCTTCAGTTATTGAGGATTGAGATATCCTCAAATCTAAATTTCGGGTGGTTCACTTAGTCCAAGGCCAAAGCAGCTACAAGGCAGCTAGGAGTCCTTGCAAAGGTGCTGCAGTACTTCACGCCAGGACAGCTGCTTACTTTATATAAAGCGCAAGTCCGGTCGTGCATGGAGTATTGCTGCCTTATATGGGCTGGTGTGGCAAAATGCCGTCTAGCAGCTTTAGACTAAATGGAAAGGCGTGCTAAGAGGCTTATTGGTGACCCGAATTTGGTTAAAACCAATCTTACCAGCCCCGAACACAGGCACAAAGTAGCCAGCGTTTCGGTTTTCTACAGGATGCATTTCGGTGAGGGAGCACAGTAATTGCATAATTTAATTCCTCACTCTCCCTTCTACCATTAGACAATCAGAAGTTCGGCCAGTCTCCACCCTTTCGTTGTTGACTTACCACGCATTCGAACCAAACGGTTTGCTACATCGTTCACCATGCGTACAGCAAAGGAGTGGAATAAGTTGCCAGCATCTGTCTTTCCATCCGATTACAATGTGGGTGTCTTCATGGCAAGAGTGATTAGGCTTTTGTTAAGTCAGTGCACTTCACCGTCTTAGGCTACATCACCACTTACCATCAGGTGGGATTGTAGTTAAGCGCTGGCTTAGAATAATATAAAAAAAAAATATGCTCGCATTTTTCTCGCTAACATCGACTATGCTAGTCAATTGTGGCCGAAATCGGCTAGGAATAGTAAAGTATATAATTTTTGACATAGATTAGAGGTAAAAGATTAAAAAAGATAAATAGAACTAAACGTACATGTAGAACTAGAAATCTCTAAACTCAACAAACAAACTCGCTTGTACATTTTAAAGGGCTAGCTGTGGCAAACAGCGATAAGTAATGATGAAGCATGAAGCAAGAGAGCAAGCTTAACTCACACTTTTAATATTTGACAATAACCTTTTAATGCATTTCCGGCATATGTATATTCATCATTACAGCCCTTCACAAGTCCACTGCTGGACATAGGCCTCCGCCAAGGAATGCTACAAAGCACAGTCCTGAGCCACCTGCATCCATCGACTTCCTGCATGTCTTACCAGGTCGTTACTCCATCTAGTGGGGGGTCGCCCTACACTTTGCCTGCCGGTACGAGGCTGCCACTCGAGAACCTTTTTTCTCCATCGGTTGTCGGTTCTTCGAGCTATATGGCCGGCCTATTGCCACTTCAGCTTACTAATCCGTTGGGCTATGTCGGTCACTCTGGTTATACTGCAGATATACTCATTTCTAAGTTTATTACGCACAGAAACCCCGAGCATAGCCCTCTCCATAGCTCGCTGAGCAACCTTGAGTGTCCTCATACGGCCAGCAGTGAAAGACCACGTCTCAGATCCATAAGTCATCACTGGCAACACGCAGTGGTTGTACGATCTCGTTTTCAGGTTTTGAGGTATACCTGACGTAATTCCCCGAACGCTGCCCTTCAATCCTTCGATTGACCTCTCGGTCAAAGTTGGAATTACCTAGTCGGACTATTTGTCGCAGGTAAACATACTCGTCAACAACTTCGAGCTTAGTGCTCCCAACAACTACCGGCATAAGTGTGACATGGACATTAAACATGATCTTTTTTTTATCCATGTTCATCTTAAGCCCTATCCGTTGGGAGATACTACTAAGGTCATTGAGCATAGTGCTTAGCGATTCTGCCATGAGGATTATATCGTCATATAAAAATCCTTTCCAAAGGCTATGTTTGTTAGATTTCATTTTAATTACTATATTGGATAGATATATTTTTTATTAAAACGCCTTTTAATGTCTAAAAGGATTAAAATAATTTCCACATAATAGCTTCTGAAGTCGTGGCTTTACGATTCTACGATACACTGCCTTGCACCGACTTTCAAGCTGTTATGTGGTTAATATTTTATTATTTGTAGGTATTTGAAACCAGTTTTTAATTTATATTTAAAGTATATTTCTTCCCTTAATATTTCTCTGCCGACATGTGACTCTCCCACAATAGGAAGCATTAGCATGCAAATTAGCAATCGCAATATCAAAAGTGACACACCTTTGATGCTCTATTGCCAGTCTGGGTATTTTTATCTGGTATGCTGTACTATTTTGTTACATATGTAAATAATGAAAATACAGTCAAATTTACATACGCGTGCTAAAAGTTTCTCTGTAGTTTATGTATTCTAAAAGGAGTTACAAAAGGAGACTGATACGCTTTCATATATTGACCAGATTGTAAAAAGATGAAAGTAGTGTAAATTAATAGCTTATATATATCTATATTAAACAGCTGATTTTTGAAGTGCGATTGCTATTTTGGAAGGATCGTGGGCCAAGTATATTATAGCGACTAGTCGCTATGCCACAATTCGCACAGCGATCCATTGAGTCAATATCTAATCAATAAAATCCAGGCCGTAAAATCCACAATAACGAGCCAAAGTCAAACGAGTAAACGAGATTATCGGTGTTCAGTATGTTAGCAAGGGTCGCACAAGTTAAGTAAGATCAGAAGTCCGTAGAAAGAAAGCAGTGGTCGAGGAATGTAAATCAATAAAACAACGGTAAACACTCAAAACGCACACGTACGAGACGAGTGATCATAGATTGAGTAAGGCAGGAGCTGTCACTATCAGCATAGATTAAAAATACAGTTGACATACACAAGTAATAATAAATCGAACTGTAAACGTGAATCGATTTTAAGATTTATTTTTATTATGTTGATATTTTATTTTTCAAACTATTGACACTATGTTAATATATTGTAATGTATCTATTTACTTTAATTGAATCAATCATCTGATGTAAGTTGTTTTTATGTTTAATTGTTACGAGTATAACTCATTCACATTAATCGATTAAAGTAATCGATTTCCTATTTTATTCGTGACATAAACTTATTTTCAAGATTTCTCGTCTTCCAGATTGTGAATTGGGAATTTTTTTTTATATTTTGAAATAGAAAAATATAACGCTTTTTTTAAACCATATTTCAACTTATTACAATTGGGCCCAGAAATCCCATTCTCCTTTATCGACATCCGTTGGACTCGATTTGACATTCGATTTAAAATATAATTTAAAATGCTTAGGTGTCGATCGAAAGTAAATATTTATTTAAAGTTGGAAAAATTTACTTTGCCAATATCCGCTGGATTTGGCACTTTGTTTATAATATAATATTTTATTATAATACTTTAAGGTGGATTTTTAAATTATCTCTATTGGAATACCAACAACGACACTCCTCATTAAGCCAGATATTCTGAGCTTTAGAAATAGCAATATTGGCCGCTGGACTATTCGTGCCAGAACGTATTTGTATATAATTGGGAATAACATGAAGTTGTTTGCACTGCTGATTGAACCAAACATTTTGGGCAGCAATACGATGGAGTTTTGTTAATTTGACATAGAGTCTTGCCTGCTCGGCCGTGCTAGCCTTAATAAGATAATTAATAGAATCAGGCGTTACTTTGCGGAAATCCATTATAATAAAGTTGGAAAAATTTACTTTGCCAATATCCGCTCAATAAAATAAAATGATGTGTCTTACCTAGTTTGAAGAGCACCTCCCGCCCTCCCTCAATTGCGTGCACTATCCCCGTCACCACTAATCCCAGCACCACTACTCCCTAAATAACGCTTGATTCTATTAAATATTTACTTATTCAATAATGGCACTTTCCAATTTACGATTAAGTTATCATGTACATAATACAAAATTACTTGCAGTCGTTTGATTAAAAAAAAACACTTAGCACAATTTTTAATTTAAGAATATTTTACACAGAAAAAATTACCGTCTAGTGGCGGTGTAAGAATATCCACTTCCCCAAATCATCCCGTGGGTGTTGTAAGAGGCGACAAAGGGAAACGAATCAAACAGCAGCAGCGTTCCTAATAACGACTAAAAATCCCCCATATGAGGCAATCTAAGGGGGATAGGGGGTGGTATCAATCAATCAATCATAGGGAGGCCTATGTTCAGCAGCGGACTTTAATAGTGTATAACAGCACGTAGAGAAATTAAAAAAGGGAAAATACATATCCCAAATAGTTAAAATACCAATTTTTGTAAAATTACCCATGTCATATCATTATTAACCGACTTAAAAAAGGAGAAGGTTTACAATTCAACTGTATGTTTTTTTTGTTTTACCGATTTTGATGGTTCTTCTTTTATTACATAGGTCATAAATTTTGAGGTAGTTCCATATATATGAGAAAATAAACCTTGATAAAAAATGAACCTTTAAGCGTGGCGAAATAGAAGAAGAAGTTCTTAATGTATATGTCGCCGCCGGATGGTTAAATTAGACCGTAAGTTGGAGGGCTAGGCTGTTAATGAGACGCCGGCATCCAGTTAAAGGCCTAGGCTCATTGAAAGCAAGTATCTGGAAACGGTTAGCCTTTTGGAAACGGCTATTAAAGAAACGGCATTTAAGATGTCCGATGTCGTAGTCCGATCGTTAGAATTGGGCAGATCTAAATCTGCCTGTGCATTTGATGATACGTTGCCATTTCTTGATTTTGCCGATTATTTCTGAATATTATATTGTTACAAATACACTCAAAACGCACACGTACGAGACGAGTGATAAAAGATTAAGTAAGGCAGGAGCTGCCACTATCAGCATAGATTAAAAATGCAGTTACAAACACAAGTAATAATAAATCGAACTGTAAACGTGAATCGATTTTAGGATTTATTTTTATTATGTTGATTTTTTATTTTTTAAACTGTTGACACTATGTTAATATATTGTAATGTATCTATTTACTTTGATTGAATCAATCATCTGATGTAAGTTATTTTTATGTTTAATTGTTAAAACTCATTCACATTAATCGATTAAAGTAATCGATTTCCTATTTTATTCGTGACATAAACTTATTTTCAAGATTTCTCGTCTTCCAGATTGTGAATTGGGATTTTTTTTTTATATTTTGAAATAGAAAAATATAACGCTTTTTTTAAACCATATTTCAACTTATTACAATTGGGCCCAGAAATCCCCGTCTCCTTTATCGACATCCGTTGGACTCGATTTGACATTCGATTTAAAATATAATTTAAAATGCTTAGATGTCAATCGTGTAAATATTTACTTATTCAATAATGGCCTTTTCCAATTTAGGATTAAATTATCATGTATATAATACAAAATTACTTGCAGTGGTTTGATTAAAAACAATTAAAAAAAATACTTGGCACAATTTTAATTTAAGAATATTTTACAATGAGAAAAAATTACCGTGTAGTGGCGGTGTAAGAATATCCACTACTCCAAGTCGTCCCATGGGTGTTGGAAGAGACGACAGAGGGAAACAAATCAGGCAGCAGCAGCGTTCCTAATAACGACTAAAAATAAAAACTGCGGTTGCCAACCCACCTGCCAAGCGTGGCAACTATGGCAAATATCCCCATATGAGGAAATCTATGGGGGGGGGGTTGGTAACAATCAATCAATCATAGGGCAGCCTTTGTTCAGCAGTGGACTTTAATAGGTTATAACAGCACGTAGAGAAATTAACGTGTAAGATTCAACTGCTGGGCATGGACATATACCGTAGTAGGAATTTATTACATTCCATTATTTATTTCAATACTATCGTTCCGCCCCGACTTCGCACGAGTAATTTCTGGATCTCGACAACAGCGCCACCTACCGGGTTCAAATGTAAATCTTAACCATTTAGGAACCTATTCAAACACACATAAAAAAATCAAAGTCTCCCATTAACACCATATAGTGGGTTCTTGAGGAATGCATGGCTCTAGAAATATCCTCATACATTTCCTCCACCTCCTCATCGGAATGTGCCGAGGTTGGTGCGTAAACCTGTATGACCTTCAGCGAATACCTTTGGTGATTCTGAGTATAAGGTACGCAACCCTCGTCGACACACTCCCAATCTTTACAACGTTGTTAACGAGAGACTTGTGGACGATAAATCCGACACCTCCTTGGGACAGATGGTCGCCCTCCCGGTGATAGAACAAGTTGCCGGATTCGAGGATTACCGTGTCCTCCCCCTCTCTTCGGGCCTCGGATAATCCTATAATATGCCAGCGCAACTTGTCTATCTCTATTGCTGCTCGAGTCTCACCTTTTTATGCTCGCCTCTCGGTGAGGTGGTCTCGTCTAGCCTTCCTTCCATTTGGCTGCTCTTTCTTTTTTACCAGGACGCTTGGCCGCTTTCTGCTTCCTGGCGAATTTCTTGGAATTGGTCCCTGCAGCCGCAAATTCCACTTGGGCTGGATTGTTATCCTTCCAATTTCAATACGGCTGCTGGGTCCAGGTCCAAGCATCACAGGCACAGCAGCTTTCCTAGCCTCCTTGGTATTAATTTTGGGAGCAGCCAGACTGGAAACGAGGCATTCCATATAAGTCCTCATGGGTGACAACGCCTCAGAATTTTGATTCGTAGTCGAGGATAGATGTAGATGTCTATGGGCCACAGCAACCACTTACTATCATGAGGACTGTGTGCTCATTTGTCACCATTATTCTATAAAAAAATCGCTCATTTTTCCAAAGGAACTTCTTTTATAAAAATAGGTTCAATTTTTATAAAAGAGATATTAAACTATATTGACATATCGGTTATTTCATTCCAATAAAAGTAGGACAAAACAAAAATATATTTTAGCAACATATATGTAGTCAGAGCACGTAATGGTCTAGATATTATGGCGAGATTATTATTTTGAACCAGTCGTGACAGTAAAGCAGAAAAACAAATAAGAACTACATTCTGTAATAATCTCTCGTTTATTGTGTGCTAACAAAATATAGTATTGATTACCTAGTATATAGACATGTAATACAATTTATATAACAACGGTTAGCAACATTATTACAATATAAATTTTATATTCGTAACCTGCTTTCTATGGATAAAGTTAGCATATTATACAACCTTTTATAGCATCTGCGATATTTTTTTTACATTAACAAGTTTTGTGTGTTTTTAAATCCTGTATAAGGACCATCATAAATGTATACTGTTACTATTGTTGAATAAGCATTGATAGCCATATACTCGCAAATGAATTTCACAAAGTATCTGGCTGATAAGGATTGTTCCTAATTAAATGGCTAAAAATTATAATTGAATGAAATTAAATGAATGCTCAGGGGTTGAATCGTCCCTAATTTCACAGTACGTAATTAACACAAGTTCGATCCTCTCCGACTGTTCAGTACTAAGCATTGCAGCGCAGCAGCCCAATGACCGCGTTAACAAAACTCACGCCCACTACTCACTAACATTTGTTGCTGAGTAATCTTAGCGTTTAATGTATTTTTTTATTTGTATTAAATTGTATAAATTGTAACGTAAATAAAATTCTCTTTCAACGCTGGACAACGACTTTGTTACTATCGCGGAGACTCCTGGTAAGGTCTCCCTCTTACTGCGGCCAAAACAGTCTTGTGAGTCTGTTTGAGATCAGACTTGTGAGTCTGCTTGAAAGAATCCCATCACTTAAACCTGTTTCTGTCCGTCTTCTACCTTAGGTCTCATGGTGCAGACATCCCGCACTTATCTAATTTACTTATATATATTTATATGGTAGGGCTAGGGTACTAGTTACTGTTAGGGACTGCTTGCTATAGAGAACTTAGTGTCTGTAGGGTCTAATACACCTACCAAATTTATGTGCAGCCCGGTAGTTGTGCTATTGAAGGGAAACTGGGTTAATATTTGAACAAATAACTACCTGACTGTACATATTGGTCCTTGGAGCCAAAATAAAATAAAAAATAAAAATATGACTGTCCGTTTTGGTCCTTCGAGCCCAAATTAAATAGACCATAACTGACTGTACACCGACACCAAAAATTGTTGATTGCAATCAAATAATAAGCTCGGCGGTGAAAGATCATCGTGAGGAAACCTGCATGTCTGAGTAATGAAACATTTTGTGAGCATAAGACGTAGATCAAAACGCATTGCAACAACGTAACATACTAATTGCTCTATAAAATTCTCAGAAATGATAAAATACTTGTGTCGAGCAGCAGGGTGAACAAAGATGCTCGTAACCACAGCACATGATAAACGTTAGTAAAATAAATTTCTCTTAATTTTCAAGCATCTATCAAAATAAATGGATTAAGCAATTTAAAGGCTTATATCAACAACGCGGTCGACGATCAGCTAGTCGGTACGTACTAAAACGTCTAGAATTCAAGTATTCTCAAAGAAATTACGAAACTTTATCAACATTGCCTCGCTGAATTTGATTTGCTATTCGATCTTAAGACCAAGTGTTTATTCGATTATTAAAGAAGATTCAATTTAGTCTGAAAGTATTTTGTAATTTTGGATTAAAAGTTATATCTTAATATGTAGTGTACTCTGTGTGTTAGTATAGAGGTGTTCTTTATATACCGCAGTACTTCGGAACTTTGATAGCGCGTTTTAGGCTTCAGTGTATTTCGCTTGTGGCGCGAAGACAGCGCCGCCATACTGACTAACAAACGAGGCCCTGATGGTGAAAAATATATCGAATTGTAAAAGTGAAGTCAGTTAGGTCCCATCGCTAGGCACAAGTCTCCCCTCATTTCATAGAGTGTTTTAGGGCTAGATAATGTCCGCCACGCTACGCCAATGCTTATTGGTAGACTTCACATTTCTTTGAAATTTTATTTTTATGAGATGCAATTCAAAAGATTGGTTAAGGGAGCATTACAGTCTTATTAGTCTAGTGGTCGTAAGCGCGACTGCTGATCATGTGGTCCCGAGTGGCAATCCCGGTGGGGCCAAAATCAGTTATTGGGTTTTTCTGTCAAGAAATCCTCAATAGCAGCCCAGAGCCAGCCTTGTGCCTCAGAGAGAACGTAAAATCGTGTACGTAAAGTTCTTTGCCTGATCTCTTTCGTCGTATTGAATTGCCGTCCTATCTATATCGTCCTATATAGGACTATGAAATTAACGAAAAAAGTGCACTTGTGTTTACGCACAATCTCGTGCAATAAGATTCTGCCCTACGCAAATATCACGGCGGCCACTTTCAATGAAAAGTAAACACCGTTGAAACTAGCCGCCGTCACCTAAATTTGGACATTATAAATTGAGAAACATTACCAACATGTATTAAAAGGTATTTGGGTCTGCGCTCATTAATCATCATTAGCGAAATCTTTATTTGATACTTTAATAAACTCACCTTCAAGTAAACGAAGACTAAAGGAACTCGAAACTCTTTTAAACATTCTCAGTTTTTAATTAAAACTGATACGAAGAAAACATTCTTAAAACTTCCTCTCTGTTTACGTTGTTCCTTATAGCAAATTATTTTGCAACTATTTCAAATATTTGAATAATGAAAAAATAACCAAAGATAGTTATACTTTATATATAAGTCCATTTAACGTTAAAGATTTAGCATTTCATTATGTTTTTATCGAATTATTGAATTGTATGTATTAAATATAGTAATTGCTCTTAAAATTAAAATTTTATAATATAGAGTAGCGGTTGATTTTTACCAGCACTTCTTTCTGCCTAGAGGATTGCATCTGTTCAAACGGGGAGTCTGTTTGTGTAGAAACAAACAGAATTTTTTTATTCAATATAGATTATAAATAATACTTATTGAAAGTCACTCTTTTGTTTAATTACCACTGGTTCGAAAAAAAACCTCTGTCCTGGGAAGAACCAGCAAGAAACCCAGCGGGACTTTTTTTTTTAAATAAGAGCTTACAATCATGTATGTTACAAAATTAACCACACAAAACAAATCAGAAATAGCTTGGTAGCGAACACCTCATTCCCAGGGGTTATCATCCATAAATCCTTAATATTATAATAACCCTTTTTATACAAACTATGTTTAATAAAGTTTTTGAATTTTGAGCAGGTCGAATTTTGTATATTTTCTGGGATTTTGTTGTAAAAGCGTATACATCGCCCCAAGAATGAATTACTGACTCGGTGGTGTCGAGTAACTGGTACTACTAGCTTGTGTTTGTTCCTAGTATTTACAGAATGAATATCACTTATTTTTGTATAACTACTTTTATTTTTGTGTACGTACATTACATTTTCATAAATCTATTGAGAGGCCAATGTTAATATATTAATTTCCTTAATTTTTTGTCGGAGCGACTCTTTAGGTTTTAAATCATAGATTGCTCTTATGGCCCTCTTCTGTAAAACAAATATAATTTCAGTGTCAGTTGCGTGTCCCCATAGCAAAATACCATACGACATTATGCTATGGAAACAGCTAAAGTAAACAAGTCTAGCTGTTTCCACACTGGTAAGATTTCTAATCTTTTTTACAGCATATGCTGCAGAACTAAGTCTGCTTGCTAACTTTGATTATTGAATTTATTGAACTATGGGGGCTCAATTGAAGCTTCGCGTCTAGTGTTATTCCAAGAAAAATGATAGTATCGATAAGACTCGGTTCCTCCCCATTTAAAATTACATTAGTATTTAATTGTCAGCATTATTTACTTCGTCATATTTTAATAATTGTCGTTTTAATTTGAAAATTAATGAAGTGTCATCAGCAAATAATACTATATTATGGTTATCCCCTACTATGTAAGGTAAGTCATTAATATATACAAGAAACAGAAAGGGGCCGAGAATTGAGCCTTGAGGCACGCCCATTTGTACTATCGACCCGGAAGAGCTCATACAATTAATGACAACTTTTTGAGTTCTGTTACTTAAATATGAAACAATTAATTTAAGAGCATTACTTCTTACACCAAAATGTTGTAGTGTCCTGATTAATGTTTCATAGTGAACACAATCGAAGGCTTTGGATAGGTCACAGAATATACCCAAAGCATCCTGTGAATTCTCCCATGCATTGAAAATATATTTAATTAGCTCAACACCAGCGTCAGTTGTCGAGCGACCCCTTGTGAAACCGAATTGATTTTTATGAAGTAAATTTTTATCATTAAAAAAAAATTAACATTTGATCAAGAATAATTTTTTCAAAAATTTTACTTAGTGTTGGCAGTACATAAATGGGTCTAAATAGTACCACCAATACCAAAATAGTACCAGTAATAGTAGGTACCGTCCTCTCTTATACGAGTATATTACTACCGCTAACCTGCAGTGTACTTATGGTCTGAAGGGTATAGAGAGCCAGTGTATTAACAGACAATAAAGCATTTCCTCTTCATCTTCACTAGTAGCAATGCACAACTTCTCTTTTGTATTTTATTTTATTATTTTTTAATAATTTTTTTCTTGTTTTAAAAATGATGAAGTTTTAAAAAATGTAACCAACAAAAATCATATTTGCACTTAGCGATAAAATTAAATGGCTAACAATCTTTAAAAAATAATAGTAATCTGCACCATCGATTCCTTTTTCTAATCTGCGTCTGCTAGCATTTACCTTTTTTTTTGTCGCTTAATTTCGTAGTTATCTAATAGAAGAACCGATCAACTACAAGAACTGTTTAATTTTCTGCATGTAATAAAATATAATGTATTATAAAACGCCGTGGAGCGGCGAGGTAAGAGAATCCACGAACCCATATTATCTCGTGGGTGTCGTAAGAGGCGACAGTGGGAAATGAAACAGAAGATGGGCAGCAGTATCTTCGTGATAACATCTCAAAATAATAAAAACTGTGGATGCCAACACGCCTGCTAAGATTCGCTATTATGCCAAATATTCAAATATATGAAGCAATCTGGCTTTGATACTTTGTAATGAATGAATAATAAATAAAATGCTTATTGTTTAAAATTCTGCAACCGAATCCATTTTGCGTTTTCAACTCGGAAGTGAGTTGAGTAGTACTAACAGAAAATAACAACTGATTTTGAGTAGTACTAACAGAATACACTAGTGAAATACATTTTCAATCTTATGTTATTTCAGATAAATATAATTTTCTGTTACATCCGTTGTTAAAAAGAGAATTTTAAGTGACCCCACGGGAAATAACAAGTGTATTCAGTAAGGTATTGATTTACTTCTGTGTATTTATGGAGTGATATCACCGTGTAGCAGCAGTGTTACAATTACCACTACCCCATATCGTCCCGTGGGTGTTGTAGTAAGTTGCGACATAGGGAAACTGAAACCGAGTACAGGCAAGAGCATCTTCTGTGTTGAACATGTAAATAATAATTATATGAAACAAATGTGTTTATATTATTATTATTATTATTTATAAACTTAAATATTGCTTTGTTTATTGATTTTCTTAAGTCAATTTTTAGATTTAAAATTTGATTTTTTTAATCTGGTGTTTAACGAACGTTTGTTTAAATTAACGTTGTCTGAAATCTCTTAATGCCCTACACAATTTTTTTATTAAAAATCGTTATGTCCACACTAGGACTTTCTCCTGTATCGTGGGGGCAGTTTACATACATAAATTTCACAAGGACAACCATCCAGACCCAGAACATTTATTTGTAGGCCATACAAATACTTGTTCCGTGCGGGATTCGAACCCACAGCCCTTAGCGCAGCAACTCATTGCTAAGTCACTGCGCCACGTAGCCGTCTTTTTTTTTTCTTTTTTTTTAACGAGTGATAAAATATTTTTATTCAATTCAGGAATATTATCTCTATGACATTAAAAATTATCAGCAATTGTCGGCAATCAATCTACATAATTTGTAATATTTCATGTTTTAATTTTAAGCACTTTCCTATTTTTAATGAAATAATATTTGAAATTGAATTATCTAAAAATAATTCTGTGACAAATAATAACCAAACGTGTGACATACCAATATTGTTAACATCTTTGTATAACCATGTTTCAAGCAAATATATAATTGAAAATTTTATTCCATTTCAACTTAAAGTAGACGAAGAGATAAAATAAGATATATTTCATGAAAAAATCAGATGAACATTTTGCGAATTAATTCAGCTAAAAACTAACTAATTTATCTTTTCCCTTGCTCTCACAGGGCACACGGCGTGCTACCATTACTTATTTCCTGTGATCTCACATAGAACGTTATTAGTGTACCGTTTACCGTGTTTATTTTATTTAACTTTTAACCTACCAGACAAGTTTAATTGCTTTCTACCTCTCTTGTACGAAACATTTTTAGCTGACTACATTATTATTATGTATTTAAGTAACATGAGATAATATGGATGATGATCTAATCTGTTACCTGATGACCTATTAAGTATATTTATAGTATACAATATGCAACAGCCGTGTAATCTTTATTCGTCTTTTGAACAGTCATATGAGACCTCTGATTTCTATGGGGTATTAGACTGGTTATCTTGTATTTGGAGATGATTTAGTGTTCAAATATGGACAAGTACTAAAGAAAATCAGGAAGCTATATATTTAATTCATAGAATTATGCATGTAGCCAGCCCTTAGCAACTTCCATAATCGCCTTTAATTCCTCATTGTTGACCCAAGCTTTCGGACGACCACGGAGTTAATTTTTCAGGCCAAAATTTAAAGAACGGAAGCGGGCAAACCAATAACAGGTGGTGTGTTTCGTTTGTAGTATTCGCTACGTAAACGTCATTGATGTTGCGTGCCGCTTGTGCCGCGTTTCTGCCACGGCGGTACTCATATTTCATAATTACTCGAATTTTAAACGTATTAATGATGACGAAAAAGATTCAAATGCGATGAAAACATAACGACAATCTATAAACAAATGAATCATTCAGACATAATCATCATTCACGATTGACACATAGACACGTGTCAATCGTGAATGATTCGTTCATTTGTATTGTTCATTGTATCAAAGTATTGATGATTGCAATAACATTTTTGAGCATTTCGGATCAAACGATTGACAGGACCTACGACCAAAGAGTATAGTAATGTCCGACGACCAACATTATCGAGCGGGTCTCACAGATCACAGAGTACTGAAACTCGAAATTATCCATTTGAGTGATCGACCCGAATAACCCGGTTCGTAAAAGGAATCAATACTTGAATGATCTGGTCACTAGTAATGAATGAATGACACATGTCTACAAATGACTAATATTGTAAAAAGAGTTTAAAATTATTTTAATTTGAAATGGGCAGTACGGCAGAAAGGCAATTTCATAGGTTAAGACCTATTATTATATTGGTATAACATAGGTATTACCATTCAATTGCGTTTAAAATATATTATACTCGTAAAATTGTAGTTACTACCCGACTGCCCCAGAAGAAGGGTAATGTTTTTTGTTTGTATGTGTGTAATGTATGTATACACACTTATAAACGTACATGTGTGTCTATTTCATTGTCACGCTCTGTAGCCTTAATGGCTTGATAGGTTATAAGTTATAACACATAAGGCGTCGTTAGAATCGTCTTCATTTGTTCTATAGTAAACTATTTTACGCAGTCGGGTTGTTCAAATATTGTTTAACAATTTAGTTTGTAAAAAGATTCTATCTTACACTAAAATAACCGTGACAGCTGAGAATGTTTTGCCACGTGCTCAGTGTTGAGACTTTTGAGTGCTGTAGAGATCTGTTTAGATTTTTTAATGAATATCTCCGCTCCGCTACATTCACAGCCGGATTTCCTACAGTGTCAAAATTGTACCGACGGTAGGCTGTTTAAAGGTAAAAGGGGATTAAATATACATATCAAACGATGCCATAGTAAAAGTATTTCGGCTTCACAACCTACCGTAGGAATTCATAACTCTATTAGTAATTCCTCTAATGACACAAATTTTTCCCTTTTTCGGACCAAATTTACAATTATCATCGTAATGTACCAGTGGTTAAAAAAATTCCTAAAGGTGCGAGGATGCAGTTTGCTAAAGCATTGTCATGCACTATTCAAAATTGTTTCACTAATAGTGAAAAGAGTTGGCAAAAATTATTTACTTTCGCGTATTCCTATTTTCATTTTGATAAAACAATAAATAAATCAATTACGTCTCAACTAAAAGAGACATATTTTCAAAATTTAGATTACCCAATTAATACTCATTTATCTCGACCACGACCTAAATTTAATTTAAAAAAGTAGTTGAGTCGAAAGTAATAGATGGCGACTTAAAAAATGCATCCCGTATTTTATTCTCAGACGACATCCTGGCTCGAAACTCTTGAAAGCCTTCGTCAGAAGCATCCTTCGGTCAATCCTTTTTAGGGTTTACCGCTGCCTCCCAAAACTTCTATGCAACCTTTACAAATTTCTGAAAAAGACACTTTAGAAGCAATTATGTTATTTTCGAATGGCTCTGCTGGCGGCATTGACGGAATTACGCCTCAACATCTTAAAGATCTTGTAAGCGCTTTTGCCGGTGACCCCGGCGGAGTACTTCTTAATGACATTACAAAATTATGTAACTTTGTGCTTTCTGGTAATATTAATCCAAATTTGATTCCATTCCTATATGGGGCAAGATTATGTGCCTTCAAAAAAAAGGATAACGTTATCCGTCCTATTGCCGTTGGTTCCACATTTCGACGCTTAACTTCAAAATTAGCTTGCAGGCACATAATCTCTAAACTTAAGACAAAATTTCAGTCTACTCAACTAGGCTTTGGCACTAGAGGTGGCTTTGAGGCGGCGGTACATTTAGTGCGTACATTTTTAACAAACTCTGTGTTCTAGTGAAGGTTGACCTAAGGAATGCTTTTATCTCTATCGATAGGATAACCCTACTGAAAGAAGTGGCTAACAATACCCCCGAAATTTATCACTACGTTTGGCAATGTTACAGTCGAAATACTAACTTGTTTTACGAAAACCATGTTATCGATTCTGCAGTCGATGTTCAGCAGGTCCAGCACTTTTCACTTTGGTAATTCAACCCATTATTTCAAATTTGAAATTCAAGCTGAATGTCTGGTACCTGGACGACGGTACAATGGGAGGTAGAGCAGATCACGTCCTCAGTGATCTTACTCATATTTTTCGAAATTTTAAAAATATTGGTCTTGAACCAAATAGCAATAAATGTGAAATATTTTTTTCCAACAATTTATTTACTTCTCACAGAGACACTAATTCAAAATTTCAACCATATTTCTCCGGGAATAAAAACTGTCAGTACGGAATCACTATACCTGCTGGGTGCTCCGTTGTTTTTCGATAGTATTAAACCTGTTTTAAAAACAAAATTTAATCAGTTTTTAAACCACGTTGATAAACTGTATAAATTAAGCCCCCACATTGCGCTTACTATTTTAAAATATTGTCTCCTTGTAGCTAGATTTACATACTTACTCCGCTCGAGTCCAGTCTGGAAATGTTCGGATATTTTAAAAGATATTGATAATAATCTTAAAATAGCTATAAAAAAAAAATTCTAAATTTAACTTTAAATACAACAGCCTGGACTCAGGCTACTTTATCTATAAAATTTGGTGGTATTGGTGTGAGAAATCTTTCTAGCGTTGCATTGCCTGCTTTCCTTGCTTCCGTGCATAGCGTCAGTAATTTATGTAACATAATTTTAAATAATAAAGTAGACCTGTGCTTTTGCAGACATGGCGAACGCTCTGTCCCGGCGAAAATGTTCCACTCGAAGTTAACCAACAAAAACAGTGGGATATTCCGTTGGTACAGAGATACAGAAAGATTTGTTTCATAATTTCCATAGTGACCAAGATAAGGCACGCCTTCTAGCTGTTTCGACTAAGGAATCTAGTCACTGGTTACACGCTTTACCATCAAGTAATCTCGGCACATTACTTGATGGGGAAAGCTTGCGCATCGCTGTAGGAATCCGACTAGGAGCGGCGATTTGTCAACCCCATCAGTGCCCCTGTGGTAGCAGCGTCGACAAGTTTGGGCTCCACGGACTTTCTTGTAAGAAAAGTGCTGGTAGGTTTTCACGGCACGGTTCTTTGAATGATGTTATCCGAAGGGCTCTTGTCTTTATAAATGTTCCCTCGGTTTTAGAGCATTGTTGAATATTTAGAGACGATGGCAGGAGACCCGACGGTATGACATTGGTCCCTTGGGAGAGAAGTAAAGCCCTAGTGTGGGATGCTACTTGCATAGACACTTTGGCGGCCTCTCATCTCAGGGGTACCTCGTTTAGAGCCGGGGTGGCATCAGAGGCAGCTGAACTGAGTAAGTGGCGCAAATATGAGTCTCTGAGAGATGACTACATATTTGTGCCATTTGCTGTAGAGACTATCGGTCCGTGGGGTCCACGTGCGGTGAAGTTCTTAAAGGAACTCCATACGCGGCTGGTCGTTGCTGCTGGTGATAAGAGGGCTGGCTCTTTTCTCGCTCAAAGGTTAAGTATAGCCATTCAGCGGGGAAACGCAGCCAGCGTTCTTGGCACGATACCGCGTGGAGTAGGACTGTTTGATAATTTAATTACTAGTTTTAGTTTTATTTTATTATAGTTTTTAATATTGTATATATTAAAATATTTTATATTACGTTATGTAAATAAATGTTTTAACTTTTAGATCTGGCCTACTACATGACAATTTTCGCCATTTCACGGAAGTCACCAGATCTAAAATAAATACTTCCTTAAAGCAATTCTTACGATACTATTAATGTGCGGTCATTAATAGTATCGTAAGAATTGCTTTAAGGAAGTATTTATTTTAGATCTGGTGACTTTTCAATAGTTGCCAGATTTTCAGGCGGATTGGTAACCGTAGTTTTTTGTTACTGCCCATCTCCTGGTTTGTTTCCCTCTGTCATCTTTTACAACAACTACGAAACGATTGGGTGATTGAATATTTATGGGCTGATAAAGAAGAAGGAACGAACACTAAAGCTACCCAACTCGATCACTATCGCAGTAGTATAAAAATTTTAGTTCTAAAAATAAGTCACGAACATCTTTCTCTGCAAAACTAATAACACGATTTCAACTATCAACCTCGTATTTATGCAATACGGCGCCTTCGAAAGCCAAACGATGCCTCATATCTATGCCCATCATGCATACCAAATGGATAAGTGACATTTGCGTCGACTCTAAGGACATGCAAATTGAATGACTACCGTAAATGTTGCGTTGTCTTAAGTTTCCACGTAACAAATGTTATGCCTGTTCCATTTATGCTTGGAATAAATTTTTAGGGTTTTTTCCATGTTACTTTAGGCTGTTTGTAATTCAAACAAATATCAGAGTTAGAATAATAACGAAATATATTAAAGTTTAAATTATTCTCTTATATTTATCTTATATTATATCTGTAAAAAAAATATATTTCTTCTTCTGCGAATTACATAAAATGATACGTTATAATCTAACACAGTTGATGTATTGTTAGTTTAGAATTCCAAATTATAACCTATATACCGACTTATGTCCAAATATAATTTGTGAAAACTGCGTAACATTCATCAAACAATATATCATACAAACGTACTGGAAGATTTTTGGATCATCATTTATTTTGTAAAAATTTGGCTAACAGAAAAATCGTGCGCAGCTTCGACGTATATTTTGAGTGATCAATGATCGCGTACTATGCTTTACGTTGACGTACTTTTGACGTCATGTATTAATAAAAGTCGTATGTATGTAGCATTACCACAGATGGCATTAGAGAGAGCGTTATAATATTTGTTATTTTGATTTCATTTTGGGAGTCTACTGTATTTCAAACACCGTTTTAGTTGCAGGATTTAGGTTCCATACGATCATTGTATAAGAGTGAAGTTAAAAAATAAAAATCTATAAAGGGTGACAATAAAGTATTACACCTATTTTCAAAAAGTGTTTAAAATGAATCCTAGAGAGTGATAATAAACCACTATAATTTTCATATATTTTTTTAAAAACCGAATAGTGTAAAAATTACTGTTAATTTATCGTTTTAAATTTTCGCGCGTAAACTCTAACCACCATGCTGTTCAGCTCGTAACGTCACTGATTTAGTAAATAAAAATATTTTGCAAAGTGTTGTGTCTGAATTCAAAAATATGAGCATAAGAACGCCGCGGTAGTTATGGATTCAATTGCCAACTGTTTTGAGAAAATAACGAGCGTATAGTTTAATTTTAGTAGACATTGTCTACAAAACTAGACTATACTTCTGTGAAGATCACTTTGATGTAAGTATGACTTATATTTAACTATCGTTTAAACAAAACAAAACATCATGAGGTGATAGGTATTGCACGTAAAATTTTTTAAAAGATTAAGTTATCTAAGATATGACTAATAATTGCTAATGATTTTAATCATAGATAAACATAACTATGTATTATTAAACTGACCTGATATTGTGTTATTGTATAAACTAAAGTTGTCATAATGATTTCTTATATTTACGCGAACACTACACATTGAATAAAACCATTTTTACGGATTTTATCGCGTCTAATTTTACTATTTTGATTCCCGACGTTTTGGGTGCTTTACAGCACCCATGGTCACAGGGGGGGGGGGGGGTTCAGCTCATTCTGCGTAAATTGGAACAAAAATTAATATTCATAAAACTGAAGGTAGCCGGGCTAACTATGACATTGGGACGTCAAACACCTCAGTCCCACCCGAAACGTCGGGAATCAAAATAGTGAAATTAAACGCGATAAAATCCGTAAAAATAGTTATATTCAATGTAAAGTTGTCAAATATTTTCATTAGAAAACAGTGTCGAAAAATGGGGATGACAGTATACTGGACGGCGTTCTGTTTTAAACATTAACTAGTATAGCAAACTAAAAAGGAACGGCTTCACAGTATACTGACGTCACACCTTACAGTGCAGTGGTCACAGAGTGTACAAGAAAAAACCCTTTATCAGAGACGTCACGACGAAATCTAATATGGCGGATAGCGTTTTGGAGATTTGATGGACAGATTAAAAAATATTCTTAAAATTGTATTATAAATTTTATAGCTATAGCATAGCGAAGGCCTTCGATCGGATTTGGCACAAAGCGCTTCACTCAAAGCTTCCTTCCTATGGGCTTCACGAGAAATTGTGCAATTGGATCACCAGTTTTCTTGCAGATCTGAGCATCAAGGTCGTAGTAGCCGGTGCATGCTCCGATTACAAGCCCATTAACGGTGGTGTTCCACAAGGCTGCGTGCTAACACCAACGCTGTTTCTTCTGCATATCAATGATATGTTGCAAACTGGAAACATTCGTTGCTATGCAGACGACAGCACTGGTGATGCTTTGTACACCGGCCGTGCCAATATTTCTCGGGAATACGTCGATGAGTACCGGAACAAACTTGTGTCTGAAGTCGAGACTTTGTTGAACAAAGTCTCGGACTGAGGGAGACTAAATCTAGTCCAGTTCAATCACCAGAAGACACAAGTTTGCGCGTTAAACGCTAAAAAGAACCTCTTTGTCGTATCTCCTCAGTTTCAAAGCACTCCCCTTGTTGCCGCAACCAGTATCGGAAACCTCGGTGTCGACATCTTGTGTGCAGTGCTCTTATGTGCAGTTTCGTGGTAACTTGGAAGAGAAGGTCAAATTGGCCTCTAAAAAGCTTGGCGTACTCAGCAGAGCGGGACAGTATTTCATGCCGGCACACCACTTGCAATTTTACAAGGCGCAGGTTCAGCCCCACATGGAATACTGTTCCCATCTCTGGGTAGGGGCTCCCCAGTGCCAGCTCCTTCCACTTGACCGAATCCAGCGCAGAGCGGTTCGAATCGTCGACGACCGAGTTCTTTCCGATCGGCTTGACTCACTGGCACTGCGTAGAGATGTTGCATCTCTTTGCGTATTTTATTGCATCTACCACGGGGAGTGCTCTGAGGAATTGTTCGGACTAATTCCAGCCGCTCAATTTCACCATCGCACATCGCGACAAAATTCGCGATACCATCCTTACCATCTGGATGATTGGCGGTCCACCACTGTGTGATTTAGAAAAGTTTTCTTCCTCGTACAACTTCCTTGTGGAATCGATTACCACCAGCGATTTTTCCGGACCGATACGACTTAGGGACCTCCAAGAAAAGAGCCTACTCCTTTTTAAAAGGCCGGCAATGCATCTACAATTCCCCTGGTGATGCAATTGTTCATGGGCGGCGGTAGTCACTTACCATCAGGTGAGCCGCATGCTCGTTTGCCCCCTCTCCTATAAAAAAAATCAACATTTCTCGTTTACTTTTTACAAAACCTATCATAAATATGTTTTGTTTTTATTTTTTTACATGGTGCAAAATACCCTATTGAACATATTGACGATATATGTATACTGTACCATAGCCATCTACATTTATCCTTGATTAAGAATAAAAATTCAGAGGCGTTGTTAGCCCTAAGCACTAAGTTGAAATGCTTCATTTTCCATAAAAATAAGATCAGGTTCTTGACACCCGCAATACGAAACGCAGCAAAAAATATGCTGTGTACATGATGTTGAAATATTTTTTTATACGAGTAGAAACTCCTATAGTGTCTTTCAGGTCGAATTTCGGTGACAGAGGCCAGCATCAATGGAGACCAACCATTGGCGCAGGACAGGATTATAGTGCACAAATTTATGCACGAGCACAGGTGCTCTCTCTATTCCCTCAGTCTCATAGTCCTATAGGATGGTAAACCGACACGACTGGAGAGAGATTAGGCGCAGGACTAACGGATTTACGTGCTTTCCGAGGCACGGGGATGAGACACCGCCATCTTCCTGAATCCGGGCAGCTACTGAGAATTTTTTGGTGGAAAAACTCAATAAGTGATATTTTGTTACTAATATAATAATACACAATATCACTATAATAATCCTTTTCAAGTCCCATTTCTATCAATATAATGCTTTTACATATTTGAGACATTCCACATATTTGCTTTATTTCATAGACCTTACTATTATATGCCTTTTATATATGGGACTTCCAGCCACAACTCTGCTATAATAATGGATAGGCATATTAGAGACCTTCCATATTAATGCTTTTGTAACATAGACCTTACCATCATAAGTGCGTAATATAGGACTATACATTGTGCAACAGTACTTTAGTAGTCAGGCACCTGACCACCCTATATATATGTATGACCTTTGGTATGCGTCTCGTCTCTTATAAAAGCAATCATTACACATGATCACCCTCCAGCAATAAAAGAACATGCTGCAGCATTACAAGAACACGCTCAATAACTTAGAAATTTATGACCAATTTCCCAATTATAATATAAATATTATAAAAGTTGTTTATCTTTATTATTGTAATATAATCGATTTGTATTTCTATTATTTAAATCATTTTGAATATTTTAAGCAGAGTTTGAATAAATTTAATTAATTTTTAAAGACAATATTAAGCCTTTACTTTATTATAATACTTAATGTTCGAAATGATTGTATTTTAACTTTATGCATAATAATGCATTTTTTGAATTGTTGAAAAAATGACTTTATATAGAATTGAATTATTATTTATTAATAATAATAATGCGCCGTCACACCAGGAACGCTGCTTAAATATTATTATTCTCTTATGAACTTTTAGTTATGCCATCATACAACTATTAAAAATTGTTGCAAAATCCAAAAACTGTTTATAATTTTCTAAATATAAATAATATTTAATGGATATTGTTTTGAACGTAAGGATAAAATTCAGACCGCTTTCTGTTTGAAATATTGGGTGTAGTGACACCAGAGTCAGAAATATGGCACTTTGAACTAGGTTCAGATCTAAATCCAGTTCGGCTGATACAATAAAAAGTATAACTAAAACTTAGACGTCTCAAATACTAAAACAATATACAGAGAGTTCGATCACAAAACCTATCGACATCACTTGATTGGTAGTAGACTGACGTACGGATTTATAATAGCTTTTGCTCCAACAATGACGGATTTATACTTAGTTAATACAATTCGGATCGTTGTGTACGGAAGTATATGTATGGTACTAGAAGCCCAATCATAACACACTATGTCGATTGTTATTGGTCTGTTTATATTTTAAAACACGTAGATAATTGAAATAAATAAAATTTCATTAAGGAAATTAAGCGGAGTAGGATCTCTTATTTGCATAGGAGTACGTCTTTTACTCATATCTATCAGATACTGCTTGCATTTATAAATTTCTTTATTTATATTACACAGCAGAAATCTTGACACCAAGACAATAAAATAACAACTTCATCATCATCATCATTACAGCCCTTCACAAGTCCACTGCTGAACATAGGCGGTCCTGAGTAAGTAAGTACGGTCCTGAGCCACCCGCATCCATCGACTTCCTGCATGTCTTACCAAGTCGTCACTCCATCTAGTGGGGGGGTCACCCTACACTTCGCCTACCGGTACGAGGCTGCCACTCGAGAACCTTTTTTCCCCATCGGTTGTCGGTTCTTCGAGCTATATGGCCGGCACATTGCCACTTCAGATTACTAATCAGTTGGGCTATATGTCGGTCACTCTGGTTCTACTGCGGATATCCTCATTTCTAAGTTTATCACGCAGAGAAACCAGGAGCATAGCCCTCTCCATAGCTCGCTGAGCGACCTTGAGCTTCCTCATACGGCCAGCAGTGAAGGACCACGTCTCATCACTGGCAACACGCACTGGTTGTACAGTCTCGTTTTCAAGTTTTGAGGTATACCGGACGAGAAGATTTGTCGTAATTTCTCGAACGCTGCTCATCCGAGTTGAATCCGTCGATTGACCTCTCGGTCGAAGTTGGACTTACCTAGTCGGACTATTTGTCCCGGGTAAACATATTCCCAAAATAAGAACTTGCCATCAGGTTATTGCAAATTCGGTTTTCGCTCATACATTACCAAAATACTAAAAGACTTTAAACGTTATTGAATCGATGTGTAAATATAAGTCGTTGTCAACAAACTTTTTAAGCCCACTAATGGTTAAGGTAGGACGTTAGTGCCTTTATGTTAACAAGTATACTTTTCGCCCTAAAACGTTATCTTCTGAACAGTTGATAGCTTCCAGTTAATAGGAAGTTATGGCTGTGGTTGAGAATTTGCTAATAATTTAACACATATCCAGCTATTTTAAGGCAACTGTTGATCCATTCTAAGGACGCACCTACTGATTTTTATATAAAGAAGAGCCATGCTGCAGAATATTGCAAGAATGGGTCGGCTAGACCGGTCCCTTCACAGTCCACCTGATGGTAAGTGGAGGCTGTGGCCCTTAAGCACTTTCATTGATCCTAAAACTCGAACAAATTTATTGACATAGCTTCGTTGGGCATGGTTTGACATTAGGATTAAAGTTTAGTGCTTGCCTTCTTTGTAGACAGATTTATAGTCACTGACATTTCAACAATCTTTTAAAAGAGTTATTTCTTACCAATTATATTGACATTTGTTTAGTCTTAAACAAAAAATGTATTCAATAAAAATTTATCAAGTAAGCATTAACAAAATAATCAACGTGGTAGAGCCTCGTTGCAGCTTAATTTTAGATACAGCGCAAAAAGTCTTCTCACATTTCAGAGTATATAATATAGTAGTATAATATTTCTGAGTGACGAGAACCGAAGACCTCCGCTGTTATTATGGTTCCGGAGATCCATTTGAGCGATTTTATTCATTATGCAACCAAAGTCCAGCTGCAGCGTGGCCTAACAAATAAAAATAATTCCGAAGAGTGGTATCATATTTGACTTTTCGTTCTCAATCGAGGATAAATGTAATGCAAATACCGTAAACGTAAGGTGCAGGCCGCAGCATTCACTTGCTATCAGATATACTGTGTGATTGTTAATCACTCCTTTTATATAAATATTACCAAAACAAAGTAAATATTACACCACGAAGGCCGGCTTTACAAATATTACATACCAAATATATTTCGAAATTAGATGACATCAACAAAAAGAAAATCACACCCTTACTCTTACATAACTTAGCTAGCACAGCAACGCTATGATAAATAATATATTTCTCAGTGCGTTCCCTATGGTAAGCTATTTATTTTATAAACAATACTTGGACCCTTTATTGTGCGTATGCATAGCATTTAATTGTCAATCAAATGTGAGCATTGTGTGGTTCGAGTGATATTGTAGTGCAATTTCACTCGAGTTGACTAACAGATAAACAAACAACAAATGGTCAAAACCAATGTTTTTATTGAAAACTCTTTACATAACCCGTGTAATTATTTATTTGTAGAGATTCATATACTCTTCCCATTAATAATTGACTTACAATTTTTCAAACAAAACAAATTAGAAGTATATAACAAGAATTAAATTGAAATCATTAAGCAACCAACAAAACAAACTGCTAGTTTGACATTCGTGTTCATTTGTCGCAAAATGCGTAGCGTAGAGTAGCTACTTCAGTTGTGCGTTCATTAAAATAAACGCGTAATATCATTCGTCCCTCAAGTTTTTTGTACCCTGAGTTCGAGCGCACTTTTATACCTCATAGCAATTTTGTAAAAATTAATGATGGGTGTCACTCATTTTGCCACATTTTTACAATAATAGGTTTTTTTTTGCGATAGAACAATATGAACAGTAATATAACAGTAATATTATTTATGTACTCTATAAACATTTATGATACATTATTTACGAGCAAGATGATTTCGAAAAATCCGCTCGATGTAAAGCTATTGCATTACGCACGCACGTATATATACCTACACAAATACTGACACACACTAACGCACACGAACCCACGCACAATATAATAGCTCCTTGAAAGACAGCAGAACCCTAAAAACGACGTATAATTTTCTATGTATTCTATTTCCTGAAATAATTCAAGTATTTGTGCATGCTTTAGTATATATAAAACAAGCTCTTTTCCTCGGTATGGATGCCGCTTTCGCTTTGATTAAGGCTTTCAGTTCCAACTCGAGAAGCTCGTTTTATTTTCATCTGCTTCAGAGCCCCATCCGCAAAAGGATTTTAAAACTTAATGTGGTACTACAAATCTTCAACCACTTGTCTTGTGCTTAATTGTTTTATGTTTATCCAAACTAATATTTTATTTTTTAATATACAAAGTATAGGTACATTCTATATAGGTCTCAATGTTGGGCATAGGTCTCTCATTTCTATTAGGGAATATTTAACGTTTTTCTTCGCCGATGGAGACGTGGTAAATCAGCACTGATAATTCAAATTACCAATTTTGTTGGTGCGGGCGAGGATCAAACCTCAGATGCTCGTTTACTGTGAAATTTATGACGAGCACTTAGCCCATGAGTTACCATGGACAATATATATTTTGTTACGTAATATCATCGATCAACTTGTGTTTGATTTTGTTTGTATACATTTAATAAAGAAAAAAATATTTTATTTTATTGCAAATGTGTAATCAAATTCAGTATTACTATTAATTTCAATACAAAAGAGACGAGATATTTTTGGTTCTTTATTATAAACACGAGTAATTTACCCAATGGTTATTTGCTTTTTTAATATCATACATGAGGATTTGTTTTATTAAATAGTATCGAGTCATTACTAAATTTATTATTACCGCTATTAAACACGATATAATTTAAATACAAGCAATATATTTTATTAAGACAAAGCCCACTTTATTTATTAAAAGAAACACACCGAAAATATGATTTACAGTCAGAGATATAATATAAATGAATGTCCTTTCAGGAAGAGTATATTATCCTAAGTTTATTTAAGTAGGTAACTGACCTTAAATTATTTTATATTTCCCTAAGCTTATTTCAGTATCTGACCTTAAAGTATTATATATTATCCTAAGCTTATTTCAGTAACTGACCTTAAACCGTATTTTTAATTTTAAACTATAAATATACTCAGCAATTGTAGCCGTAAATGCAATGCCCTCAGTGGTGCAGTTGTTATTGGGTAGTGGTCGACGTGTTTGAGTGGTTATTAATTAACTCATTTAGAGATTACTATAGCTAAGGTAAAAACCATTTAAATATTAAATTATTAAAATTTACTAACTGAAGGCAAAACATATCATTACTGCATTTTATCACACATTACACATAGCTGCATTAAATATAATAAGCCCATTTCAAATGTCTATATATTACTATGGGAGACTTGCTTAAATGTATTGTTTATAACAAACCTGTATTTCAGGATCTCCCCCTAGATGACAAAATTAAATATTTGATTTGGAATACAAACTTTTATAACAATGATACAGGATTCATCTTGTTAAAACGTTTGTGAGTGTGTATGTGTGTATGTGTTTAATTTTGAATTTTGTTATGCTTACATTTAGTGGTCTGGTTAATCACAGTAACCAAAAAAGCCCAACAGATCAATAAGCTAATGTGGCAATAGGGTGGCCATATAGCTCGAAGAGCTGACAACCGATGCGGAAGAAAAGTTCTCGAGTGGCAGCATCGTGTCAGTAAACGTTATGTAGAGCAGTGATTCACTAAGAGAAATGACGAATGACGACCTGATAATGATAGGTTATAATGCAGGCGGCACAGGACCGTGTTTATTGGCATTTTTGCGGGAGGCCTATGTTCAGCAGTGGACTTGTTATGGGCTGCAGAGATGATAAGGATGTAGAAAATTTAGTGAGATTTGGTGTAAAATAGATACTAAACAAAAAATTTTTACTTTAGAAGCTAAAATCCTTTTTTTGGGATTATATCTTAAGGAGCATTCTGCGCTGAAGATTATATTCAAGTAAACAAAAAAAAAGATTATAATCAAAATAATCATAGAATTACACAATAAAGTTTACATCTTTCGCTAGGATATGTGTCACGATTTGGTGACTTATTAGTAACTGTAACTTTATAAAATTCATTGGTTTAATTGAAGTAGTTTATATAATTATCTTCTCTTGTAAGTCAATAATAGATCACTCTACGTTTTCTGCTGTTACAATTTTCACACGACATTGACAACCTGTAAAGGCCGTAAACTAAGACGACTCGATCTGGCAATATACAAGGCACGCACCCTGAGGACTGACGAGAAGATCCTGGAGCTGGAAGAAGAGATAGACAAGTTACGCTGGCATATTATAGAATTATCCGAGGTCCGAAGAGAGGAGGAGGACACGGTAATTCTCGAATCCGGCAACTTGTTCTATCACCGGGAAGGCGACCATCTGGCCCAAGGAGGTGTCGGATTTATCGTCCACAAGTCTCTCGTTAACAACGTTGTAAAGATTGTGAGTGTGTCGACGAGGGTTGCGTACCTTATACTCAGAATCACCAAACTGTATTCATTAAAGTTCATACAGGCTTACGCACCAACCTCGGCACATCCCGATGAGGAGGTGGAGGAAATGTATGAGGATATCTCTAAAGCCATGCATTCCTCCAAAACCCACTATACGGTGTTAATTGGAAACTTCAATGCAAAACTAGGCAAAAGAGAGAACGGTGGGCTGAAGGTAGGGAAATTTGGAATAGAACAACAGACAAGGGCAAGCAGCTGGCCGACTTCATGGAGAAAGAGGGACTCTTTATGATAAACTTTTTATTCCAGAAGCGGCCCCACAGGAAGTGGACCTGGTCGAGTCCCGACGGTTCGACAATAAATGAGATTGACTTCATTATGACGACCAGACGACAATTGTTCAGTGATGTCTCAGTGATCGCGAGGGTGAAAACTGGTAGCGATCACCGAATGGTTAGAGGCACACTGAACGTAAACGTTAAGTTGGAGAGGTCTCGTCTAATGAAGTCAACGCTCCGTCCCCCTCGTGCTCTAGTCCAAAGTCCCGAAACCTTTTAGCTCGAGTTACAAAACCGTTTTCAGTGCCTATAAGACTGCAATGAAGTGGACGATATGAATGAGAAGCTCGTGGAAACTGTCCATGCGGTCGGAGCTAAGTTCTGCAAGACCCGCCGCAGAAGAACACAAAAACTCTCCGATCACACTCTTAATCTCATGGCTGTTAGACGGGAAATAAAGGTACAGTCTTCAACAGATTTGACAGCATACAGGCAACTGAACACACATATCTCCAAATGCATGCGGCGTGACTTACGCAACTTCAATACAGCTTGTATTGAAGAAGCGATCGAGCGGAGCCAAGGCTCCAAAGTCTTTGCCAGAGATCTGTCTGCCAGAAAGAGCCAACTTTCAAAGCTAAAGACCGAGTGTGGCAGCATTGTTTTCGGGACATCTGAGATTTTGAATGAGGTTGAGAGGTTCTATGGGCAGCTGTACACGTCATCGTTGGGGCCACACGCAAGTGTGAGTAGCGATCCAAGAGCGAGTCTTATCCGAAACTATTCCGATGATATCCCGGACGTCAGTCTGAGCGAGATTAGAATGGCACTCCAGCACCTTAAAAATGGCAAGGCCCCAGGTGAGGATGGAATTACAGCGGAGCTTCTGAAAGCGGGTGGAAAACCGGTACTTGAAGTCCTTCAGAAGCTCCTTAATTCCGTCCTCTATACTGGGACTACTCCGGCGGCGTAGAGCAGAAGTGCGGTGGTCTTGTTCTTTAAGAAAGGCGACAACGCTCTCTTGAAAAACTACAGACCGATTTCCTTTCTGAGCCGCGTCTACGTGCTGTTTTCGAGAGTCATTACGAATCGTCTCGCACGCAGATTTGACGACTTCCAGCCTCCCGAAAAAGCCGATTTCCGAAAAGGCTTTAGTACCATATACCACATACACACCCTTCGGCAAATTTTGCAGAAGAGAGAAGAATACAATCTGCCACTTTGTCTTGTGTATGTGGACTTTGAGAAAGTCTTTGATTCCGTCGAAATTTGGGCGGTGCTACAGTCCCTTCAGCGGTGCCAAGTTGACTGTCGGTATATCTAAGTGCTGAAGTGTTTGTACAGTAGGGCTACGATGGCAATCCAAGTACAGAATCATAGTACGAAACCTATCCAACTGCAGAGAGGTGTAAGACAGGGTGACGTTATATCCCCGAAACTCTTCACGGCTGCATTGGAAGACGTTTTCAGGCTACTGGACTGGAAAGGATGCGGTATTAACATCAATGGTGATTACATCACTCACCTTCGATTTGCCGACGATATAGTCCTTATGACAGAATCGCTGGAGGACCTAAGCACTATGCTCCATGACCTAAATAGTGTCTCCCAACGGATAGGTCTTAAGATGAACATGGACAAAACAAAGATCATGTTTAATGTCCATGTCACACCTATGCCGGTAGTTGTTGGGAGCACAAAGCTAGAAATTGTTGACGAGTAAGTTTACCTGGGACAAATAGTCCGACTAGGTAAGTTCAACTTCGACCGAGAGGTTCAATTCGGCTCGGCAGCGTTCGGGAAACTACGACACATCTTCTAGTCAGGTATAACTAAAAACCTGAAAACGAGATTGTACAACCAGTGCGTGTTGCCAGTGACGACTTATGGATCTGAGACGTGGTCCTTCACTGCTGGCCGTATGAGGTCGCTCAGCGAGCTATGGAGAGCTATGCTCGGGGTTTCTCTGTGTGATAAACTAAGAAATGAGGATATCTGCAGTAGAACCAGAGTAACGGAGATAGCCCAACGGATTAGTGGCAATGGGCCCGCCATATAGCTCGAAGAACAGACAACCGATGGGGAAAAAAGGTTCTCGAGTGGCAGCTTCGTACCGGTAGGCGAAGTGTAGTGCGACCCCCCACTAGATGGAGTGACGACCTGGTAAGACATGCAGGAAGTCGATGGATGCAGGTGGCTCAGGACCGTGCTTTGTGACATTCCTTGGGGGAGGCCCATGTTCAGCAGTGGACTTGTGAAGGGCTGTAATGATGATGCATGCATTCCTCCAAAACCCACTATGCGGTGTTACCGTATAGTGGGTTTTGGAGGAATGCATGGCTCTAGAGATATCCTCAAACATTTCCTCCACCTCCTCATCGGGATGTGCCGAGGTTGGTGCGTAAACGTTAAGGTCATACAGGTTGTATGACCTTTAGCGAATACCGTTTGGTGATTCTGATTATAAGGTACGCAACCCTCGTCGACACACTCCCAATCTTTACAACGTTGTTAACGAGAGACTTGTGGACGATAAATCCGACACCTCCTTGGGACAGATGATCGCCCTCCCGGTGATAGAACAAGTTGCCTGATTCGAGGATTACCGTTTTCGCCCCCTCTCCTCGGACCTCGGATAATCCTATAATATGCAAGCGTAATTTGTCTATCTCTTCTTCCAGCTCCAGTATTCAGAACTTTAGGAACGAGAAGATTCTCGTCAGTCCTCAGGGTGCGTGCGTTATAAGTTGCCAGGTCGAGTCGTCGTAGGTGGCAACCGAACCTGCACCGGAGATTCTTAGCACCGCCTGCCCCGCCGTTACCATAGTCGCCACCGACCCAGGAATAGAATAGATTTAAATACGTATCTAGTTCCACTATTACTTATTTTTGTTTAAATAGTTTTTGTAAGTTTCGATAGTTTTAATTTCTCTTTTTTTGTATTCATGTCTCAATAGATTTAAATAGGTTTCTGTTATGATTAATACTTACTATTTTAAAGTTTTTAACAATTTCTAAGTCATGTTATTTCCATTTTGTCTTGTTTATATGTTAAGTAATTAAAATAGGTATCTCGTAAGTTTATCTTTTATTTTTCATGCATTAGCTCGCACATACTCCAAATATTACTGGTAAGTTATTGTAAATATTTAAATAACAATAATTGTGATTTTTTTCTTAGTAACCAAGAAAAATATATTCAAGTTTTTAATAGTGTGGGCAAAAATTTGATGTCGGTTTTTATTTTATTTGGAAAAAACTCTTTATTTTTCGATTTTTAGTGTTAAGCTTAGAGTATACATGAGCATAGCTTGCTTATTAAGCAAGCTATGCTCATGTACACTCTAATGTGTTATGTATTATAGTTAATATGGGAAGGCCTTATAAACACCCTGCTCTAATGAGACAGTGACAGTTGAAGCAAAAAATTGAAATGAAATATCGTTTAAGAATCAATAAGTTTAAAAATTAAATAAGTATTCCAAAGGAGAGTGATGAGCAGTGTGCTTAAAGACTTTCACAAATAATTTGCGTAGAATTCCACCAGCCGTAATGAAAGTCCAAGACATCGTACTAAGCGAAATGATCAAAAACATAAATTACGTGTTGTTTAGACCATGCAAGTCAATTGATGCTTCAATTTAATTGTATGCAAGCGGCAAGCAACTTGCATCATGTAATTGGCCCATTAAAAAGATGATGATGAATGATGACGATTTTATTGTTCATATAACTTTGTCGATTCTCTTTCAATGCGGACATAGTGTATGTACCATAATATAAATTCATGATTTGACTATTATTTTACTATTAAATAATATACATGTATATTATTTTTATTTACTTATAAAATAGTCAAACAAAACAAATCTTACGACAGAGTTTATAAAACAATGCTCCTTTTGAGATAAACCTGGTATAACGACGGCCCGGATTTATTAAAATACAAATTATTTTATTTCCACAGCTTGCCGTTTCAATTCATAACAAAACGAGCATTTTCGTTGCGATTGTCAGCTATTTAGGAGAGTTCGTCAGAATTAAAAGACTTTCTCCACTTAAATTTGTACTGGTATACTTAAAAATGTTGCGGGATTTTATTGTTTAATTTTAAATGTATTTATGTCCGTAGTTGTATTTTTCGATTTTTTAATATTTCATTTTACTATATAAATTATAACATTGAGATTTTGTAAATATTTACTCATTTAAAAAAATAAATGAAATACATATAGAAGCAGTAGTTTTTATGTTTAGAGTTCATTGCAGATGTTTGGCTGCAGTTACTATTTACTTACAGGTGGCATGTCACTCATCATTAAAAATGTTATGTCCTAAAGTAAGTATTTACATGCGTCCTTAATATTATATACTTAGAAGACTAGGGAAAAATTTAGTAAAAATAAAATGTTGTGGGTAATTAATTTTATAATTTCAGAGTTTTAAAATATCGTAACCATAAAACATCTGTAAAAATTAATGATCACTGTAAGAAATGTATTGCAAGCACTTAGAAACCACTCCAGAGAATGTTTGCGTTATGGCAGACGGTAAAATAACTACATACTTCAGTACATCCGCAATTTGTCGATGAACTTTAGTTACAATCCTAAAAACAAACCTAACTAATCCTCTACTTTGTAAATTATTTGAGGATATCATGTTTTTAATTGTGATTAAATTTATGTAAACTTGAGATATAAACAAACTTTTTCGTTATGTTATTTGATAGTCATTCATTAATTCATATGCATCCCCCATAGATTGCCTCAAGTTGCCTGTTGGGTGTGCAATCACAGTATTTTTTTATTACTATTGCGTTCTTATCAGGGAGATGCTGCTGATCATCTTCTGCTATAGTTTTTACTATACGGTGAATAATTAAATATGGGCGTCATTCAAATTGGTTTGTTTTCAAGATTCAAAATACGACTGTTCTATATTTTTATCGCATTACCTTATGACCCAAAATCCACAAAAGAAATGTCGTTCCATCCCTATCATTGAAGTTTGCAATCCAAAAATCTCTGTGTTTTATAAATAAGAGTTGTTAGCCCTTTTATAAGCTATTTTTTATTATTATTTTACTAAGCTTTATATATTATTGTACGGAACCTTAAATTTGGATTCAGTCATACACTGATGAAATTACACCTTATAAATTTAAAAAAAAACGTAAACTCTCACGCCTGTTTCCTAGAGGGGTAGGCAGAGACAAAAAACTTCTATTGGTCAAGATCCTGACACAACTTTCTCGCTTCTTTCACATCCATATAACTATGTATACTTGCTCGTCCTCGGTTAAGAGTACTCCTAATTTAGCTCATCTTCAATAAATCACCAAACTTTCGTTTAGGGCGTACCTTGCCGACTCTACCACTTACTTCTGCAGCATAAATTTGCTTTGTCATTCTTTCCTTATTAATTCTTTCTATGTGTCCAAACCCCGAAGCATTCCTTTTTCAATCCTCGTTACAACATCTTCATGCAAAACAAACTTTTCTCTTATCACACGATATCTCACCATATCATTCAGAGTCAGCTCTAACATAATTCCTGATGACCTCATTTCTACAGTTTTAATTTTACTTTCATGTTTCTTCTGCCACGCAGGTAAGGTAACTTCATTATTATTATTATATAGTTTTGAAAAAACGTTACCCCCACACTAGGATTTTCTCCTGTATCGTGGAGGCAGTTTACAAACACAAATTACACAAGGACAAACATCCAGACCCGGAACAATTATTTGTAGGCCGTACAAATACTTGTTCCGTGAGGGATTCGAACCCGCGGCCCTCAACGCAGCAACTCATTGCTTAGCCACTGCGCCACGGAGCCTGCAAACGTTCCTTTTGTGACACATTCTGACTTTCCACAATAGAGTGAAGAGCCCCATTTACTCTATGTCCTGCATTCACTCGTCGCCCTTTATCCTTGCCATGTCTACTATCTTTGCTAATAAAAAAACGAACAGTGGTGTAGGTCCATCACTGCTGAAAGCTGAAGTGGCAATGGGCTGGCATGTCCGAAGAACCGACAACCAATGAGGAAGAAAGGTTCTCGAGTAGCCTTATACCGGTAAGCAGAGTTTAAGGCACCCGGGTAAGACCCGCCCCCACTAGATGGAGTGACGGCCTGGTAAAACATGGTAGAAGTCATTTGATGCAAGTGGTCCAAGACGGTTTTTGTGGCATTCCTTGGGCGAATTTTGAGGGTCTGTAATGATGATGGCTTGAGTTATCTATATTTTATTATATTAGGTATTTAAGTCAAATAATTTATGAGCATCATTTATATTTCCTCTATAACAACGAGTGACAAACGAGGACTCAGTCCACCTTATGGTAAGTGGATGCTGTGGCCCATATACATCTACGTCTATCCTCGATTAAGAATGAAAATGCAGATGCGTTTTCGCCCCTGAGGACTAATTGCCTCGCTTCCAGTAAAAAGGGTCTCCGGTTTTCTACACTCACCATACGAAGCACAGCAGCATAGAGCTGCTATTTTACGATGGTATTCTGTGAGAGCGTGGTCTTACCCCGGTCGAGCCGACCGATTCGTGCTATAACCATAATATAGCTGCAGCATGGCTCTAACCTTAAAATCAGATAGAGTATACGGAAAAGAGGATTTCGAATTATTCAAAATAACAGATCAAAATTTATTTGAATATTTTGAAAACAAACAGTAAAATTAAATTGAAAAAAATATTATAATTATATATTATATAAATAAAATTGAAGTGCTGTCTGTAATATTGAAATAACCGACTTACTGATTTGGCAGAGTTTTTAAAGTGTTGTCTGTCTGTCCGGGCTTATCAATGGAATGGTTGAACTAATTGTAATGAAATTTCCCGAACAGATTAAAACTGTTGGTCCTCCGACTTAACTCTCTCTGTTGTGATCGGATATAATATATATATATATACATATAATAAATCTGTAGAAAAGTCGTGTCTGTAATTCTAATATATTCTCGAAAAAACAAGTCAAGTAGTCCTCTCTGGGGACTAAATAAAGGGTTCTGAAGCCAAATTAGTGGTTTTTAGAATTTTTGTCCGTCTGTCTGTATGTGTATTCCGGATTCACGCAAAAACTACTGGACCGATTTACATGAAATTTTGTACGTAGGTAGATAGTAACCCGGGGCAACTTATAAACTACTTTTTATTCGATTACGGAACTTCAAAAAAAGAAGGTTAAGTATTTTCCTTCCTTTAGATGTTAATTTTCTATTATATATATAGGTGGGATGACGGGTGTTTTTCTAATAAATACCATATTTATAAATAAAGTTTAAAATATAGTTATATAACCTTGGTAAAATAATTTGAAACTGCACCGATTTAGTCATCAAAACAGCGCCATCTATCATCAAATGGAAAAAGTAGTATATTTTGCCTTGAGTTATTAATAAATAAAATAATATAAATAACTTACATTTATATGTGTTAATGATTATATTTATAAGATTATTTAAAAATTCTAACTTTTACTTTTTTAGTATTTTTGTTATTTTATTTTAAATGTGTAATAATTTCAATAGATAATAGTGACGTCTATCAAAAATATGAAAATTGATAATGTTTTTATTTCAATTACTAATATATATGTAAAGTGATTAAAACTGGTCTGTCTGCAATTGTTGAAAAATTTTCATTATCATTACAGTTTTATTAAAGAGATTTTTATGCATGTCGTGGCCAGATCGTAGAATTGATCATATATCATAAATAAGTCTATCATTTCGTGAAATGGTGTCGCCATTTCATTATATTTAACACACTATGTTGACCATGTCATGATATAGCTTGATTAAATCAATGAATAGAAATCGTTTGAAGATATTAATAACTAAACACAACGTTGTAGTACATTAGACCCCAACTTTAGACCGATTTCTGTACTACCAACATTTAGTAAAATTTTGAAAAATAATTTTAGATCAGATCTTAAGTTTCTTTAATATTAATAAATTGCTACATAAAAATCAATTCGGTTTTACAAGGGTCGCTCGACAACTGACGCTGGAGTTGAGCTTATTAAACATATTTTTGTGCATGGGAGAATTCGGAGGATGCTTTGGGTATATTTGTGACCTTTCCAAGGCCTTCGACTGTGTTCACCATGAGACATTAATCAGAAGCTACAGTACTATGGTGTCAAGAACACAGCGCTTAAACTTATTATTTCATATTTAAGTAATAGAATGCAGAAAGTTATTATCAATGGTAAAAGTTCTTCCGGGTCACCTGTACTAATGGGTGTCCCTCAGGGCTCGATTCTCGGCCCATTTCTATTTCTGGTATATATTAATGACTTACCTTCCCTTGTAGGGATAATCATGATATAGTATTATTTGCTGATGATACTTCCTTGATTTTTAAACTTAAACGTCAATCATTTAAATGTGACGAAGTGAATAATGCTATATCAAAATTAGTGCATTGGTTTAACGTTAATAATCTACATTTAAACGGAAATAAAACTAAATGTATTAAATTTACAACAACGAATGTTAAAAATCTGGGTACCAATATGTTTTAAATGGGGAAGAACTGAGCCCTGTTGAAACCACTGTTTTTCTTGGCATCACTCTCGACGCAAAGCTTCAGTAGGGCCCCATATATCAAACTAGCAAGCAGACTAAGTTCTGCAGCCTATGCTGTAAAAAGATTAGAGGTCTCACTAGTGTCGAGACAGCTAGACTAGTTTATTTCAGTTATTTCCATAGCATAATGTGTCTTATGGGATTTTGCTATGAAATGCATGACTGATTCAGAAACTATTTTGTTTTACAGAAGAGGCCATTAGAGCTATTACAACCTAAAACCGAGAGAGTCTCTTAGAGATAAATTTAAAAAGAAATATATTAACTTTGGCCTCTCAGTATATTTACGAAAATTTAATGTATGTTCACAAAAACAAAGGTAGTTTTAGTAAAAAGTGATATACATTCTGTAAACACTAGGAACAAACACAAGTAGTGATACCAGTTTCTCGACTCACAGAGTCAGTAATTCATTCTTGGGGCAATGTATACTATACAACAAGGTCCGGAAAGTGTACAGGCTCTCTCTTACCAAGTTTAAATGTTTTGTTAAGCTGAAACTATATAAAAGGTTATTATAGTATAAATGAATATATGATTGATAATAACCCTGGGAATGAGTAGCCGCTACCAAGCAGTTTCTAAAATAAATTTTGTACTTAAATAGTTTGTACAACCATTAATGTAAAACTTACTTTAAAAAAAAAAGTCCCGCTGGGTTTCTTGCTGGTTCTTCCCAGGACAGAGGTTTTTCGAACCAGTGGTAAAGTAAAAATGACTTTCAATAAGAATTACACATGTAATCTATATTGAATAAAAAATTATTCTATTCTATTCTATTCTGTTGCTATTTCATGATATGGTCATATGACGATATCATTAAATCATTTTTCACCGCTAGCGGCGCTGATAGAGTATTTTTTAACAGAAAGAGAACTTTTAACAGGATTGGCATCACTTTATGCCTTATTGATATAATAAATAAATGTTCGCTTCTATCGCTGATATTAACCCTAGAAAGATAACCTACGCTTCAGAGGCGCCCGCGTCGGTTTGACATCGCTGTCTCTTTCTAATGAGCGCGCGTATCTACCTGTCCTTATAAGTTAGCTCAGTGGTCGGTGCACAGAGTCGCGGGACGGCCGTTTTTACGCGGTAAGTACCATAGTTTTACAGTTATGACTAAGTGTTGCGCTCCAAAGGCGCATGGTTATCTTTTGTGTGACTTTTAGTGAAAATATGAATTTGTTTATACTTACATAAAATGTTTATTATAACTGTTTATTTCTTTGTTTTAGCATAAAATCTTTTCGCCTTCATCACGACGAGCCGGAGAACACTATCTGATGATGCAATATCTAGGTTTATTGCTGAAGAGGAAGAGAGCGAGCATGAACGAGAGCAAGGAAGTGACAGTGAGATAGAAGATAATTTGAGTGAAGGTGACATACAGAGTGATTTCGAAGACGAGTTTATAGATGATGAGGTGCCACAACAATTGAATGATACACAAAATGAAGACGATATAAGTCCGCCTGTATCTTGAGAGCCCACTGGAACTTCGGAATCATCCCGTCGTGACCACCGCATAATTGTTCCTGATCGCCGTGTGCTTAGGGGTAAGAACCAACATTGCTGGTCGACAATAAAAGGACAAAGTCGCGGAAGGACATCTGCCATAAATATTATTCGCACAAGTAGAGGTCCAACGCGCATGTGTCGAAATACAAGGTGGTCCAAACAGTGAGGTTATAAAATTTTTTTTTGATTCCTCACACCTAGGGGTATCCGAAAATACTCTATGTATGTTCCGCGATTTTTGTAGTTTTCGAGTTATGATTTTTTTAATCCTTTTTTTGAAAATGTTCACCTAAACAGCCTAAAAACATTAAAAAAATGTAATTGAGATTTTTCAAGTTTTTGTTTGTACCATGATCCTTATGAGTTGCCCTATTATGCATAAAATAATTAGCTTCCTAACATTCACCGAAGATACAATAATTTTAATCGAAACTTAAAAATTTCTGTCAGGAGAGTGGGGCTGAATTTCAACATTAAATGAAAAATAGTAATAAATGATTTCATACTTTCTAATTAATTTAAAAACTTGTCAGTACCTTAATCTTTCATAATAACATAAAAAAATGACATAATAGGCCAGTTTTCTTCTTTACAGACTTCTGAAGTTACTCAGGCGAGGAAACTACCTGAATAGTTAATTTGATTTAAAAATCTTTTATCATTTCTAGGGCTAAACTAAGATAGTAAATGCTTAGGTTAGCAAAAATAACATCAGTGTCTTTACTTATTGTTTAAAATTTATTGACAACAAATTGCCGGCAAACTTCTTGAACATTGACCTTGACTGCACAGAGTCGGTTTACATACAAAATGCGTTGCAAACCTTCCCACTACGCTTATTGTTCAAGATGTTTGCCAGGAACTGAGACAAATGATTTCAAGATTCATACTAAAACTAGTAAATAATTTAAGATAAATTTATTTAAAGTAAATTTTCGAAATGGCGGCCATTAACTTCGATACACAGTCTATCGCCTTAAAAAGTTTTGGTATGAATCTTGAAATCATTTGTCCAGTTCCCGGCAAACATCTTGAACATTGCGTAGTGGGGTGGGGCTTGCGCATGCATTTTGTATGTAAAACCGACTCTGCGCCAGGTCAATGTTCAAGAAGTTTGCCGCCAATTTGTTGTCAATAAATTTAAACAACAAGTAAAGACACTGATGTTATTTTTGCTAACCTGAAGCATTACTATCTTAGTTTAGCCTAGAAATGATAAAAATATTTTAAATCAAATTAACTATTCAGGTAGTTTGCCTGAGTAACTTCAGAAGTCTGTAACAGAAAAAACTATTAAGTGTCATTTTTTTAATGTTATGAAAGATTAAGGTACCACAAGTTTTTAAAATTAATTAGAGAAGGAAATCATTTATTACTATTTTTCATTTAATGTTGAAAATGCCCACCTCCTGACAGAATTTTTAAGTTTCGATTAAAATATGTAGCCGGTGAATGTTAGAAGCTAATTTTATGCATAATAGGGAAACTCTCATAAGGATCATGCTACAAACAAAAAACTGGAAAAATCTCACAATTACATTTTTTTAATGGGCTGTTTAGGGTGAACATTTCAAAAAGGATTAAAAATCATAACTCGAAACTACAAAAAATCGCGGATCATACATAGGGTATTTTCGGATACCTCTAGGTGTGAGGAATCAAAAAAAATTTTTATAACCTCACTGTTTGGACCACCTTGTATATGTGACCCAATCTTATGTTTTAATTTGTTTGTTACCGACGAAATAGTGGATGAGATCGTCCGTTAGACGAATGTTGAGATCTCTGTGAAACGTCGAGATAACATGATCAAAGCCACTTTCAGAGATACGTCTGTGACAGAAGTCCAAGCTTTGTTTGCGATACTGACTTTGAGTGCAGCAATGAAAGACAATCACTTGTCTACTGATGAGCTGTTCGATAGTAGTTTTTCAGGTACACGGTACGTGGCAGTGATGAGTAGGGATCGTTTTGATTTCCTGCTTAGATGTCTACGATTTGATGACAAGTCTATACGACCCTCTTTACGTCATGAAGATCCATTCATACACATTAGAAAAATATGGGAATTATTTGTAACTCAGTGTAAACTGAATTATACACCAGGAGAGCATGTCACAATAGATGAGCAATTATTAGGGTTTCGAGGACGGTGCCCGTTCCGCATGTATATCCCCAATAAACCCAGTAAATATGGAATTAAAATCCCTATGATGTGTGACAGCGGAACGAAGTACATGCTAAATGCAATGCCGTATATTGGCAGAGCTACGAACACTAATGGGTTGCCACAAGGAGAATTTTATGTAATGGAGTTGTCTCGGCCCTTGCATGGCACAAACCGAAATATAACTTGTGACAATTGGTTCACTTCGGTTCCTCTCCCGAAATCCCTACTTCAGAAACCGTACAAACTAACCCTCGTTGGCACTATACGATCCAATCAACGAGAAATCCCCGAAGAACTGAAAAACACTCGGTCTCGTTCGGTAGGCACGTCAATGTTCTGCTACGATGGATGTTTGACTCTAGTCTCGTACAAACCGAAGCCCTCTAAGATGGTTTACCTGCTATTATCGTGTGATGAAGACGGTGTCATCAACCCAATAACTGGTAAGCCTGAAATTATAATGTATTATAATCAGACCAAAGGCGGGGTGGACACTTTCGATCAAATGTGTTCCTCAATGTCATGTTCGAGGAAAACCAATAGATGGCCAATGTCTGTCTATGTTTTATGGCATTCTGAACATAGCATTCGTCAATTCTTATGTTATATATTGTCACAACATTCTTGCGAAAAATGAAAAGCCTCTAAATAGAAGGGTTATAGAAAAGTTAAGCGCCCAGTTATCTGAATCGTGGATGAAGGAAAGACTGGAAGTCCTACTTTAAAAAGCATGTGAGAGATAATATCGCAAATATTCTTCCGAAACCGGTTGTGCAGAACGGTACAGATAATGAAGAAGAACCTCAAGCCAAGAAAAGGTGGTACTGCACCTTTTGCACTAATAAAAAAAGAGAATGTCTAAGATGACTTGCGTCAAATGCAGGAAAACAGTTTGCGGCGAACACAAAAATGATGTTTGTTTTGAATGCCTATCAAACCAAATTTGAGCCAAACGATTATAGTTTTGACTGATTTTTTTTTAGTTGATTAGTTAGTAAGACATAATATAATTCGTTTTTAAGAAAAAAAATATTATTTTTTGATACTATGTTCCTGTAAACAGAAGACTGCTAATTTTGTTGATTTTTTCTAGAGGTTTTTTGATTTAAGTTTAATGTTTAAAATATATAACATATTTCACTAAAAAAAGTTTTTTATTATTAGTTCATTAACCACATTTCAAAACAATCAAGTAAATAAACACAATAAATAGGTATTTCATTAAAAAAAAATTATTAATATATCGTGCGCCTCCGAAGCGCATGGTTATCTTTTGTGACAGTCAAAATATGGTTATCTTTCTAGGGTTAATAGATAGTGTAGTTTTGGCTTTCATAATTTCAGCTAATAATAGCGCCATCTACTTACTTCTAAATAAACTAAAATGGCGAGTCACTGATAGAATAAAATAATAGAATGCTACCGAATATACGATGTAAATAATTGAATAATTTACATTACATTCATTCCGCGTTGTATTCAGCGCAGCGAACACTTTTTTGGCCTAAAACACTCTGCGGCCTGTACCTCGTAGTAACATGTATGTATGTAAGCTGCTACTTTTTTACATTTCATGGGGCAATACCTATATGCAGTTTTTATTACATTCATATTTTCGGGTATGTTACTTTTTTGTTTTCACTCTACCGTAAATATTAAGGGTTGCAAAGATGAGTAGAACTCATTATCGTCAGCCTATCAAAAGTCCACTGAAATGAACATAGGCCTCCCCCATAAATTGTCAAGTAGCTGGATATTTACTAAAGTTGCCACGCTTGGTAGGCGAGTATGCAACCGCAGCTATTATTATTTTAAGCTGTTGTCAGGAAGGTGATGTTGCCCATCTCCTGTTTGTTTTCCTATATCACCTCTTACGATGGGACGATATGAGATAAAACTAATTTTAAGGATTTTATCGCGTTTAATTTAAAAAATTTAAACTGTTGTCACGGGCGGAGCGGGAGAACTGAGGTGTTTGACGATCTGATGTCATAGTTAAAATAGAATAGAATAAGAATAGAATAGAATCAATGCAGTAGTATGCTTGGGTTTGAATTTAATTTTATTAATTATGGAGTCCTTGGCAGGTGGTAGCACTCAGCCATCTTCCCTATTAAAATTAGGATATTTTTAATTTCACGAATCATGATTGGTAGGAATCGGTGTTCTATTGCAAGGATTTGTTGTCTGTCAGATCCTATATAATGGTTGAGACGATACTAAACATTTGACATACTTTAGACTGCCCGGAGCTTCGGTGCTTCACATCAACGATATGTTATTTTACTCGGGTTTTTATGGAACTTTCATCCAAGATGCGTAAAAAAACCGCACGTAAAAAAAGTTAAAATTAATCGTGATAAAATCCGTAACATTAGTTTTGTTCCATGTATAGTATTTATTATCATAGAACTGCATTTATAAAAAATTTAAGTCTACTCGAAGTAAAAAAAATATCTACATCTATTTTATGGTGCCAATCAATATTAAATAGGACCAATGATATGAATAAAATATCTCAAAGAAACATTATACCGTAAATTGATAGAAAACCATGAATTCATCATTATTTTGTTAAAACTAAATTAACTTTAATTATGAATGAATGTAAAGAGTAAAATATAAATAATAATAATGAATTTTGATTCCAAGACAATTTACCTTTCTTATGGATACATCTGAAGACACGCCCGATATAAAAATAGTAGGTGTTTCTAGACATATATATTCACGTGTTCCTGTAGCATATTATATCTATGTCAAATACCAATCATCTACGTCTAAAAGTCTTTTAGAATTCAAAAAAAAATCTTTGACAGACATAGAGACATTTTGTAAATTTGTCACGGTACAGCATTTAATGATGTTCCTAAATTCAAGCTCACGCGAGCGAAGCCGCGGTAAAATAATATATATATATATATATATATATATATATATATATATATATATACATAGGTATTTTGAAACGTCCCCAAAACGAAGACAGACGACAGTACTAACTATATCTTTGATGATGGGTGAAATAAAATCGATCCTGATGAAAAAAAAAAAAAATATATATATATATATATATATATATATATATATATATTTACATCCTGAGTAATCTTGCGATGATGTTGTGTCCGACTGATTTGTTGCGTCCAGTATACGGACGCAAGATTGACCCACACTGATAATCAGCCAACAGACTTCATATTATCGGTAAACCATCTGGGAAAAAATTGCCATGGACGTTATTTCATCATTGAAATAAATTCTGGCGAATATTTTAGTTCCGCGACTTGCCGCACAACATTTGTAGGTCGCTACTTCTCGGCGTATATCAGCGCTGTGTATATTCGACTTTTTTCTCCATCTACTACTCCGCGTATCCTGATACCGTATATTTTAGAGATTTTTAAAGTTTTTGTCAACTCAAATCGATGACTTAATTACATTCGCAAAGTGAGCTCACGATATGGGCTGTACGGGGAAGTATAGACGAAAGGGGGCGGGAGGCTCTTACGATTCGCGCTCGGGCTCGTGGCGAATATTTGTTTACTAGCTAATGGTCGCTGGTCGGTCATTTGGAGTCTGTTTGGAGCGGTCGCTGCATTGTAAATTGAAGTGAAAATTTTGGGATCGTCTTGTTTTTTACTGATTTTATTAAAAAAAAATAAACAAAAACAATATTTGATTAATACTATTTTTATTTTTTATTTTTTTAAATGCGTTGTCGCACATAAGAAGGTTCCTAGAAGAACAAAAATATTAGAAAACATTTATATTGCAACTCCTCAAGCGCCTCCTCAGATTCAAGCTACCTGAAATCTGGATGAAATAGAGCAATAGCTTGTAGCTTGCTTGCAATGTAGGCCCGAGGTCGCAAGTTGGGAGCAGGGAGGCGTGCAGAGAGCGTTCGGATGGGGCGTAAAAGCATTTTTAACAGTGGTAGAGCCAAGCGGCAGCTTAAATAAAATATGGACAGTAATATTTTATTACTAGTATCTAAAGCTACGATTTTCAAAACGATTTCTTATATCTACGAGTGAACAGTGGTTTTAGACACAGTTCACTTTGTGGACTGAACTGACTGAACAGTGGGTCATTCGTAGATAGGAGTGCTATCATCATATAAGTCCGCCTATCACTCATTGATTGATTCTGTACTTTGTCACAGTGGCGACACTCTCTGTACGTGAGAGTTCAAGCGCCGGTGACCTTGAGCAGGATCGTGTAACGCTAGGGTTGATACCGAACCAAAATGGAATATTATAGACTTGTGCAAAAGAAGATACATAGTAGGTATATGTTATATAATGTAAACTTATGTATTTAGGTAGTGAAAGATACGTTCAATTTTAAATCAAATTTTATTAAATATCTTTACAGATGGGGAATATTACAACTTCCCACAAAACAAAATATGCACGACAGTTAATGGTAATCTTAAATAATTAACCAACACTTAGTATTTCAGTACGTAATAATCAGTATTACCTACTACCCTTTAAAAATTACTTACTCTTATATATTTTTGGCTTTTTTTATTACTTTTATAATTTTTATTATTATTTCTAACAATTGCAAAAATTCGTAACCGTATGTATAATATTTTTAGAAAATCTAAAGGGAAGCATAAGCATGGCATATCAAAGGTTTCCTGGGACATGGCGGCCAACAAGTTGTTCCCGATGTTTTGAGATAAGTCATTTTTATTTCTAATGAAATAATCCTTAAATCTCCTTTCAAGTGCCTCCACGAACCTTATGAACGACTCTGGTGGTGTTATCAGAACTACCGTTGGCCTTAAGTCGTTGTTTTTATTATATTCTTTATAATATGTAAATAAAGTGTCTCTAGAGAGATTACAAGGTTCTTGTTGCTTATTGAAATACTCAATCATTTTGTGATACAACCATAAACACAACAATAAAGCCCGCCGGGCATGATTATTTTTGTATAAAGCGCAGTCAGTCTGTGCTTACATGCGGTGCGTGAGATTAGAGAGACGAGACGCGAACTACTAGCTAGTGATGGGTCAACTCGAGTTACTTACTCGAGTTAACTAGAGTTGCACTTAACTCGAGTTACTCGAGTTGATCTCCTTAACTCAAGTTTGGGCTGCTGTATACGAACGGATCAAGTGAGCCAGCAAAAGAGTAAGAGCGCGATTCGTTCGTTGTGGGCGCGCTTTGTATTTCAAAGAATATATAGCTACAACCAAAACAATTCGTTATTTAGAATTTTATAATAGCTAAGTAATGTAATTTAATTTCTTTTATAATTTTGATTAATTATGATCAATATAGTTATGTAAGTCACAAACCTATTATTGTAATACCCGAAAAGGGTTGTTAAGTTGTAAGATACATCATATTTTTAATTAACGCCAAATGTAACACTTAACTTACAATAAATATTTTGAATTTGAATTTATTTAAGAATATTTTGACTGTGATAATTAAACTATTAATAGCTTATGTACCTACATCTTAAAGCTATTTAATTGGTATTTATAGTTATCCCAACCCACCAAAGAATTATTTAGAAAAACAAATTTATAAAAAAGTAATTTGTAACAAATCAATTACTCTTTTTCGTACTGCTAACTCGAGCTTAAACTCGAGTTGCGTGAATTTCAACTCGAGTTAACTCGAATCGTAATTTTTCCGAGTTCACACATCTATACTACTAGCTCTCGGCCAAGGCAGTCGGCGACGGCCCGTTCCACGCCCCGCGCGTCTCTCAAGGCTTCCGCGCACATCCAGACACCCGCACATAGCTGCAATCGATTTTACGTGCACACATGCTTAAGTGTCCTTTCTTTTCGCGTACTGTATATTTTTTTTGACTTTGTCTAGTTTGCTTAAAATACTTTTTACACTGCTATCATACAAGTTGTTTGGAAGATGGATGCAAAGCCTGAAGGGGATGATACCTACCATTTAGAACAGATTAAGCTAAACTTGTCTCAGACAAAGTCTGCTCCTTTTTTTAAATTTAATTTGTAAGGTTTTTTTAACAATAAAATCCTTTTTTCAATTAATTGCAACAGTTATTATGTTATTATTTTTTATTTATTTAATGTGTGATTACTCATACAAAATAATTGCTTGAAAATCTTCATCAACAGAAAAACATTCTACGCATATTTAAGTTTAAGAAACCAAAAATATAAGGAAATGTTGTGTTTATGCTATCATAAAAAAAGAAATAAAATAACCTTTGTTTTTCAAACCGTTTTAAAAACATGCTTAGTTTTTGCCCTTTTTTTTGAGGTATTATTTACGCAAATGTCTCATCAACTCTTGGAATTAGGGTGTACAAAGCAAATTGCGGACGAATATTTTTAATTTTTAATAGACCAATAAAACAAGATTTTTTGTTAAAATAATTTATTTTTCGTGTTCAAAATGTTGACCGCGACTTCTGACAAAAGCCCGGGCTCGTCTTCTCAATTCTATGGTCGTAATTTTCATTTTCATCTCCTGCTTCACAACTTGAAAAGCCGTACGGATTCTTCCTATTAATTACTCTCTAGTTGATATTTCCACATGCGTGTATACGAGCTCCTTGGCCCGTCCCCAAAACAAAAAATCCACAAGAGTTAAATCAGGTGATCGAGGTGGCCAAGGGATAGATCCATCTTCCAAATACCCTGTATAAGAAACAACCGCAGTCTAGTCTGCTTCTAACTAATGAAATATAAAGACACTGTAAATGCTTTGGATGAACACCCCATTTAAAACCTGCTAACATTTTAAAGATATTTAGAAATTTAAGTATTTTTTCGCTCGTTTCATTTATGTGTCTATCATATTTTAAATATCTGTCCAGCCACATGCCTAAATTACATATATGCATATAGGTTTCTGAGATTAGTTGATAATAAAGGATAAATTCATCAAATAATAAATGCCAGTTGGAGCATTCTTGTAACGAAAACCAGACTCATAAAAAGATTTTAACTTTTAAAATGTATAGTAAATGGATGCGCAAACGGAAATTGTTCTTTTAAGAAATTTGCAGATAAATATTTATGGTACAGAAATTTTATTTTCTTACGTCGAAAATAAAATATTTTTATACTCAATAAAAATAAAATACCTTTTATAATTATAAATGACACTGCAGTAGTGGACATTTAAGAAAAATATGAATATAATAAAACTTAGATAAAGATTGCGTTTATCCCTTGAGTAGTGTGCTTCAGTTGCAGACATTTTCAAGAATCTGATATTTCAACAATTCCTACGAAGTAATTGTTAGTTACTCGTTAATTGTTATCCAATCATATGTTGTTAAAAAGCAAAGACTTTGTAATTTTCATTAAAACTGCAATAGCTGGCTAGTTCGGCAACAATAAATGTGAGTACAATACACATAACTAAACTGTATCAAGGTTCTTTCAGTATTATTGAGAAATTGACTGTAATTCTTACATTTTTTTTTTGGAAAAAAAAACAGCGAGACTATAGAAAAGATACTAAAGAGAAATTAGTGATTTTTTTGAATATTTTTTGTCTATCAATTTCTGTGTCTGTGTATTACATGAACCCAGAAACAATATGTTCATTGATTCGTTTGATTGTAAAACTATCGCTTACAGTATCAACTACTTAGCTGAACAAAATAATCAGATAAAGAGATAACAAGATCAAAAAAAAATCAGCACAACTGATAACTAATAGAATGCTAATGAGTACTTATTCTGGCAGCATATAGGTAACTATTTAAAGAATATTGTCAGACAAAACATTCAGAGCGATGACCGGTGTCGTAATCGCCACACTTTTTTTTAAAGGATAGGGTGACAAACGAGCACACAGTCCACCTGATGGTAAGTGGTTGCTGTGACCCATAGATATCTACATCTATCTTCAATAAAGAATCAAAATGCAGATGCGTTGTCACCCGTGAGGACTAAGATGGAATGCCTCTTTTCCAGTAAAAAGGGTCTCCGATTCTCTACACTCACCATACGAAACACAGCAGTGCTAAGCTACTATTTTACGCTGGTAGATCAACTTGTAATTTAGTATCAGTTGCTAAATATTGTTACTAATATTATAAATATTGTTGACGTGTGAAGTCCGCCAACACGCATAGGCCCAAGAGATTTGGATCAGAAAAAAAAATTATTCTGTAGAAAATCAGTACCAGAGCTGTTTAATTTTTTTCTTAATAGTTATTTTTCTAATTGCAATCATTTCTTTCTCAACATTTATTAGACTTATGATAATAAAAATTGAAAATTAATACGTAAGTGATATGTGACTAAGTGATTCACTATCATCAACAAAATAGTCTAGAATGGAAGGACATGCAAGATGTATCACTTTAACTCTTGTTATTTTACACGAAAACATAAATCCTTTCTCGAAATTTACGCCTTCATCGACATAAAGCATAGGATTTTATGTAGACCCTTGGGCACTTTGTTTGTTATCCAGTCAAAATACGGCCACTAAAACGGTCGTTTTCGTTTCAAAATGTAATGGAAAGGGGGATCGATTATGTGCGATTATATGTTATACTTCTTATCTTACGTTATAATTTTTATTATGCCCTTCTTTTGTTAAAAAAACCTAATACAGATTCTTTAATATAGATAATATTCTTATTTAAAGATATAGATCCTTTTCTAAAAAAAAAGGACAGTGTACCTATTCATGTCAGGATAGACTAGCGGAAGAAGTGGTGATTAATAGTGTTTGTTACAGGAATTCATGAAGATACACGCCCGAGGATGGTCGTATGTCAAGATTGGCCGTGTAGACACGTCTTTAAAATATTGGCTAGATCGAGAGTAAAGGTTTTACTCTAGCGAAGCGTCGTTTCTTTTGGTAACGTGGCAACCGTTGTTGTTTAAAGGATTTTTGACAAAAACGTCATCGGAGAGCATACCATATATTTGCGACGAATCGCTAACGATCTGCTTGATATATTTTCTTGTATTTTATGTTGTGACGCACGCATATTTGCGCCATCCATTATGAGTGCATCTAAGTATGATCCGTTTTCGACTACATATATTTATAAATATAGGGTTATTTTGCAATAACCGGCCAAAGGAGACAGTTTCTTTTTGTATGGAGAATGGGCCCACCACGAATTTTAGTGAACCTCAATGAAATGTATGTTGACCTATTCTAATTTACAAAATTAATATTAGTTTTATCGCATCTAACAGGAATTCTGAGAAATTAAAATTAAAATATGAATATCGCAATTACCTTAAAACAAACTAAAACGATTTTCTAGTAGTTTTCACCGATATTATGAATTAGAATAGTATAGAATAGCTTAATAATTAATAGTATTAAAAAAAGTTGTAGGTACATTCAGCAATTATAGATATTTTAAGATAGATGGAAAATCCTTTTAGCAGTTCCGGCAAAACAGTGCACAGACAAACAAACGTGGTGTGGAGACTATTTTTTACAGGTATTAATTGATTAGTGAATATACATCACACACACCATTACAGTAATAATTTAATTAAATATGTTAATATTAAATATATTATATAATATTAAATATTAATATATTTAATATTAAATATGATTAAAGCCAAGATGAATAGCGGATAATATGTCTATTTATAATATTACCTTAAATGCTATATAGTAAGAAAGCTGTTTTGAATTGGTTGTATAAGGATAAAACACAAAGTAAAATGCCACTGTATATATTGTTGTAATTATTTCCAAAGCAGTCTATAGTGTAATCTAATAGTGGAACAGACAGACAGACAGGTGCGGTGTCAAGACTTTGTTTTAATATGTTTTGGTTGATTAGTAAAGGTGCAGTGTGTAAACTTTGTTTTAAAATATATTAACTGATTAGTTATCATACCCCAAACACCATTAAAGCCAAAATGACTAGGTTATTACACACTGATAAATATGAAGTAAGATGTTTTAAACTGGTTGTGTAAGGATAACAAAAACACATGTATAATTTAATTGTATTTATTATTGTCAGTCATTATCATTTCAAAAGATATTTTCAAAATAACTTGATAATAACATGAATCAGAAGGATATTATCAATGTTGTGAGATATGATATAAGACTGTTGTATTCAATATCCATATACTTTTGTCTTTGCCTACGAGCAGCTCTGCAAGATTTCAGCCTACAAGACATACACATTTATTCTAAGCGACCCACCTGAAAAAATTTAATGAATATTGTATGAGACTATATATATACTATACTTTAATGTCAATAAACTACATTTCCATATTTCTGTCAGTATTTTGTTGTTTCTGCCTGTATGTTAAATAAATAAGAAATTATTATAAAATATACACCATTAATCAGCTCCATATGATCAAATAGTTACATACACAAGTAGTAATTATGGATTTACATCAACAATATTTGACTATGTAAAAGTTGTCTGATTTCTTATTTTCACATGTTTCATGGGGAAAGGATATTATTTTTATATTAATTATCTGATAGTAGATGACAAAATAATATTCCTTCTGCAGAGTTAACAACACATCAGTCTAAGGATAATAGAAGCATCTGATCAACAAGGATATAAACATTACACAAGTAAAAATAGCTTAACTAAGTTACAATACTTATGCAAACTGTATATTTGCTTCTAGTACAAGTAATAAGTACTTATTTACACGTAAATATATGTACTATCTATACTGTCTATCTACTACGGCTGGCATAAATTCAGGATCCATGTTTAATGCCATTTGGTATTGTCAAGTTTATGGAGCAACTTGCTGAATACATAAGGTATTTATACCTAAATGCAGTTAAATGAATCGCTCTTCAAAGCCGATGAAACTACATCAAATAGAGAAATCTTTAAATCCCTCGACCCATAGATTCTAATTTTCTTATAACATACAGAAAAACTTCATTTATGTATTTATTCTATCTATTATTTAATTTAGATTTTACTAATAACATAAAACTTTAATACTTTGTCACTTTTAACATACTAATAAGGTTCTAAGACCTGTGGTTGTCATTTTTTTTTAGGTAATTAATCATAAATTATAGATCTTATTTAGATTTTCCAAAATTCTAGGTGTAACAGTAAACTCTTGTATTACATACATACCTTAGAGATGTAGTCAAATATGAACTTAGTTTGATTTATAATATCGTGATTGTGCTATCATTGTTATTTTTTTACTTCGTATAAGTAGTGAATAACATAAAAGGTGATTTAAATATACTTGTTTGTTTAAAGTATGAATGATAACAATGAAACAACAAAACAAAAATCGTCAGTGTGGCTTATTTTGAAAAATGGAAGCGATTTGTAAGATATGCGAAAAGCAGTTTATAGATTTTGAAATGCTACACATGTCTGTAGTAAATAAAAAAACATGGAAATACTACAAATAAATAAATAATAAATATTTGTATTTTATTTCATATTGTCACATATTACTTATTTAATAAAGGTACCTATTTAAAACGTATATTAATATAGAAATTCCACTTTATATTGTATTAAAATCTATAATAAAAAAAAGTTAAACTAGTAATTTAATTATCAAACAGTATTATTATTATTATTTAATAATGCTTTAACTAAGGTAATCGCTATTATCAACTCGAGTGATAAACTTCAATCGATGCAGGGACTGTAAATAGTTAATTCGCGTAACTCAAAAACTCGAGTACAACTACAGTGACATGATAAAACCCGAGTGACTCGAGTCACAAAATTCTACCCGAGTCGCATCTTTATCTTACGGTCAATTCAGTGTCTGTCTACAATTTAGTGATGAACTCGACTTACTAATTCGAACAATTTATTGATATATTATGTAATATCAACAAGCTGATTAAGTATAATACGTGATAGTTAAATTATTAATAACATTAACTATACGCTACGTCATAAAGTTAGAGTGATATTATTTTATGAAAATTGTCTATACAAAACCAATAAAATATAACTACCTATTAAATTAAGTAATAATAATTATCTTGGATGGAGGAACAAATATAAAATAATTTGTAACAAACTGACACAACTTCGTTCCGCCAATTCGAGTTGCGTAACTCGAGTACTATTCGAGTTACGTGAATTTCAACTCAAGTTAACTCGAGTCGAGTTTCTTCCGAGTCGGCACATCTCTACTACAATTTTTTTTAATATTACATTATCTGAACCAATGAAAAGAACACAAATATCAAAACAACTCTTTTTTTCAGATTTCTTAATTCCGTTTAGATTTTCATAAAATCTTTATGTTATTTACAATAATAAATTGGTATCTTTTTTTCTATATAATACCATTAAGGGTCGCGAAAATTTCTAGTGGGCCCAAAAACGATTGACTCCTTTGCGGAGAAAGTTAATATAATAACAGATTAATATAAGGACAGAAATTTTGAGATAAAGTAAAAATAATCTCAAAATTTCTGTCCTTTTTACCTTTTAAATTCAAAATGCGTGCTAATGCATTATTTTAACTGATTTTACTGCGCTTGCATTCTTAAGGGTCGATCGGTAGGCAAAAGCGTTGTTGCCCATAAATCAAATTCAATTTGGGAGAATTTCAAATGAAAGTAGAGGAAGCCTTATTTACTCGTATTTTCAAAAACTGCAATAACGGCACCTTAATACGGATAATTAGTACGGACTTTATAGCAAAATCAAGGATTCTTATCGCCAGACTGATAAGCTTAAGGTAGGGCCAAGAGTTGTGTGCACTGTCGGGGTGGCGTTTCTTGGGTCAAATATTAGATTATTTCAGCCGGCCACAACGCAAAAACTAATGGAGCGCATTGACGACCTGAATATCCAACGTGCAATGACAGAACCCGACAGTGCAGAGCATTTTCGACCGGGAGATTATATTATGGAAGGAGAAAGAGTTTGATGGTAGGTTATACACGGATCTACACGAGCTTTTCGTAGATAAAGTTGCCTTCATCCACCGGCTACGTTTTGGTGACCTCTTCGGGGAAACCGTGAGTTTTGTACGACTTCAAGAATCTCACCGTCAAGAATAATTGGAACTGGTATGACGTGATAGTTGAACATAGCTTTCGTCTTGTTCAGATTCATATACAAACCAACACGTCGGGAGAATTCATTTATTCTATTCAGCATGTTCTGAAGTTCTAGCAGCGATTATTTCATGACGACGATATCATCAGCAAAGCATAAGTGTAAGGTACTCTTACTTCTCGTTTACGTTAATGCCATGTTCTTTCCAGTCTTTCAGGTTAACCTTTAACAGCTTAGGAGATATATCACTCTGCGATACAACAGGATTGGTTTTGTTTGATTGCCCTGTTTTTGGACGGACATAATACTGGTGTTGTAAAGACATCTCAGTACTTCGATGTACCGCCAGTCAATTAGGCACCGCTGCAAAGAATCCAGAGTAGCCCATGTTTCGATGTAGTCAAAGGCTTTCTCGCAGTCCACAAATGCAAGACACAGGGGCTGATTAACATTTTTTCAACCGACTTCAAAAAAGGAGCAGGTTCTCAATTCGTCGGAATCTTTTTTAATGTATCATCACCGATTACTCGAAGACGCCTGAACCAATTTGGAAAATTCTTTTTTGTACAAAGGGGCACCCCAGGTGGACTTCCCAGGTGGTCCTATTTTATCGAAATCGGTCGAGCGGTTTAAAAAAAATCAACAATATATTTTAATTGTACAAAAATTTTAATTTTACCACTTGTTACTTAATTAAAGTTCTGGGCCGCAACTACTTGCACCTATTTTTAGTACATTGGGCCTTAATTAATATCGACCTAATTTTTGGTTGGCCTTTACGAGGATATCCAATGATATGAGAGGGAGTGGCATTATTCTAGGCCGCTGCCACACAGAAACAAAGTTACTAGGCTGTGTCTGTGCAAATATGCGGTGAGTATTCCAAAGTCAGTTCCAATTACTGTTGATGGTGAGATTTTTGAAGTCGTCCAGGAATATACCTACCTTGGGCAGATATTGCAATGAGTTGGAATAACTTCGAGAAGGAAGCCGATTAGAAGATTCAGCTAGGCTGCGCAGCAATTAGAAAGCTCCGTCGTGTTTTCTCGTCGCTCATACCACAAAGTCTAAAGACAAAAGTCTTCAACCAGTGCATTCTGCCTGTACTTACTTATAATGCCGAAACGTGTACACTGACGATACGGCTACTCCACAAGCTCAAAGTTATTCAGCGTGCGATGGAAAGACCTATACTCGGAGTTTCTCTGGTGGATAAAATTCATACAATTACAACATTTGTCAAATCCTCATCTGTCATCATAAAAAAATTGCAGATTAAATGAATAGTTATTGTGATATTCTTACTTAAATAATTTAGTATTTCACCCGTCTCAGGGCCTTAACGTGTTTTTGATTTCTCAGATATGCAGACAAGCTTTTAGAGACTGAAAACGACACGGTCATGATGCCAAATATATTTTACATAAACCCATTTTGACAGAAGTAACGCTATGAACAAACAATTAAATAGACTATCAAGGGGTAGAATATTAAGATGAACAATAGTCAGGCGACGATAAATTTTTTAAAGAATGAGGGTGACAAACGAGCACACAGTTCACTTGATGGTAAGTGGATGTTGTGGCCTATAGACATCTTCATCTATACTTGGTTAAAAAGGGCCTCTCGTTCTCTACAAATACCGTACAAAACAGCATTATGCTACAATTTCACGCTGATATTCTTTGAGAGCCTGGTCCTTCCATGGTCGAGCCGACCCATTTGGGCTACAACCAAGGGATTAATCCAACTGGACTGATAAGCGTTCGGAAAATTGCAACTCGACCGGGGTAGGATCACGCTCTCACAGAAAACCACAGTAAAGAAGCAGTTTAATGTGTGTCATGTGGTGTAGAGAGAGTGTAGAGAATTGGAGACCCTTTTTAGTGGCAGCGCAACCATTCTATCTTAGTCCTCAGAGGTGACACATCTTTATATTGATTCTAAATTGAGGAGATATGTTAGATTTTGGTGTCTACGGGCACAGCATATTACTCCTTCCTTCAGGTGGATTGCATTCTCGTTTATCGTCCTTTAAAAAAATTATATAATATTGCTCCCATTTGGCCTGATAGAAAATCCATCTGCAATCAAGAAATTATAGACTGGCTAAAGAATGATGAATGTGTGAATGGCAGGTGTGATAAATATGAGTATATTTATATTATAAGTTCTGCAGTATGTGTAACAAATGTATCTGTAGAACATCTGTTAATCTGTTAATTGCGCTTGTTAGGGAAAGGACAAGGAAAACAACCCTCAGTCGATGTGGTGTCAGTATTATGTACGATAAATAGTAGTCACAACTTGAAGCTGAAAGCTAATAAGGGTTATTTGCATAAAAATAATTTAGAAGGTAATGCTAATTTCAAAATTATATATATATGTCGTAAAATATTGCCAACCAGTTACTAAATACAACTCCCTCGAGTCTTAAAATCTGTAGCGAAAAATTATCTTTCCTGGCAAGCTGTAAAAAAGGGCATAAGTGTAAAATAAGTTGCGCAAACCTGGATTTTTTGCTTTATTTTGTGTAAAATAACCTATATTTTCTTAATATTACCAGGGTGAACAAGAGTACGGAAGTTTTGGTAACTATAGATTTATACTTAAACTAATAAAATATTTATTAAATAAATTTACACATATTAAACATTATGTTTTAACTTTTAATTATTAATAATTTTCTGTTAATATAATTATTATATTAACAGAAAGATATAATAAATTTTTTCCAATGCTTAGATTACTATTCATATTTAAATAAAAACTTTCATTTCTATACAAAACGTTAAGATACATTTTTTAAATTAATGAATTTTAACATTATGTTTGTTTTCCTATCCTAACATTTCATGCACATTCACTTTAAATCTAATAATTATGTCTTCCAGACCAAATTTTGGTCACGGCAATCGGCGCAGGACAGGATTATAGTGCCATAGAAAGTTAAGGCAAATAGATTTCCCTTTAGAATTTAGGTACATAAACACTCACGCCCGTCACCCAGAGGGGTAGGCAGAGACTACGGACTTCCATTTGGCACGATCCTGGCACACCTCTCTCGCCTCCTTTACATCCATATATCTACGCATACACGCTCGTCGGTGTCGGTTAGAATTTAGGTACTGTGCTGATAGATATTATACAGAGATAAAACACAAATTTATAATTTACAAAATTGTATAACGACATTGTCTCTGCCCTAAGTGAGGCTGCGATTGCTAGCCGAGAGTATAAGAAACATTGGTCCAAAAACCCGTTGTAAGATGGAATGTGAATGTGAAGATATGTTAGAGAGGCTCATGGAGAGGCTAGACAGAAATTTCATCTTTAGATGGCTAATGGATGGCCAGATCATGGCGAATTATTTGATCAAATGCGTAGCAACCGAAGGGTTTTTAAATCACGCTTAAAATGGTGTCAAGCCCATAAGCATCAAATTGAAATAGAGAACATGGTGTCATCGCATACCAAGAAAGATTGTGGATTGGAAAAGCACTAATAAGATGAGGACTCGGCCTCGCCTCCCTATGAGTGTGGATGGGGTGAATGACCCTCAGGATATTACCAACCTCTTTAGAGAGATGTTCTCTGTGAAGTCCATACTGAGGTCACCTTCTTGTGAATCGTTGCACGATGCTGAGATAGTCACTGATGACGTAGGAGACAGAATTATTGTGAAAGAGGTCGCAAATATCATAAAATCTATGTCCAGGGGTAAGTCTCTAGGTCATGATTGTCTCAGTATCGAGCATCTACAGTATGCTGGCCGACATATACACCGGGTACTGGCTATGTTCTACACTACGTGTATAAGGCATGCATATCTGCCCCTGATCTAACGAAGACCATAGTAGTACCGGTGGTAACAAATAAAACGGGTGACTTGTCGAACAAATGTAACTATAGACTAATATCCTTGACAAAAATCATAGCATTAAAGTACCAGGTCAACTGATACAGAATTTAAAATATTGGTATGACAGGTCAATTGCATTAAATGGACAAATGCTTTGTCGGAACCATACCGGTTATAGTGCGGGGTGAGACAGGGTTGACTAGGCTCACCTAGTCTCTTTAATCTTTATATAAATAGACTTATTGAGGCGCTTAGTAGCATGCATGTCGGATGTCATATAGATGGAATATGTGTAAACAACTTGAGTTATGCAGACGACATGGTGCTGCTGAATGGATCAGTATGTGGGTTAAGAAAATTGTTAAATGTTTGTGAGACATTTACGGCCGAACATGGGCTGAAGTACAATGTAAAAAAAAGTCATTATATGATCTTTGAGGCCGGCCGGGACCGTACGAGTAATGTGCCTCCCATTAAATTAAATAATACACCATTAACTAGGGTAGACTTTTTTTAAATATATACGTCATATGGTTACGTCCGACCTCAAGGATAATACTGACATGGAAAGGGAACGTAGGGTTTGTCAGTTAGAGCAAATATGATTGCTCGCAGGTTCGCGCGATGCTCAAGGGAGGTTAAACTCACTCTATTTAGAGCGTTTTGCACATCTCTTTACACATGCAACCTATGGAGGGACTACACGCAACGGGCATATGGAGCCCTTCGGATCCAATATAACAAAGCGTTCCGGGTGCTGATGGGGCTGTCCCCGTCACTGCTGCGCATCAGCGATGTTTGCTCAAGCTCATGTAGATTGTTTTTACGGCACTATGTGTAAAAGAGCTGCATCTCTGGTGCGCAGGGTTAGGGCCAGCCCCAACGGTATTCTAAAAATGATAAGTGACAGAGTGTACTGTCCCTATCTGCAACACTGTTGTAGGATGCATTTGCCCAACAACTAATTGACTGCTGGACATATTTATGCATTATACCTATAGCATTAAGTAAAAAAATAAAAAATAAAAATTTTAATGCATGTATCCAATGTTGAGATAATAATAGAGTATTTAATTAAAATTTTATAATAATTATAATTCTTAAAAAGTTAATGTAATAATGAGTCCTAGATACTTGAAATTAAATAAATAATAATAAATAGTGCCCAAGTGTTTGCGTAAGCACACTCTATTCCTTCACTCTCATAGTCCGATGGGACGGTAAACTGACATGACCGGAGAGAGATCTTACCTGCTTTCCGAGACATGGGGGTGAGACTCCGCCAACTTCCAGTCTCCAGGCAGCTACTGAGAATTTCTTGACGGATAAAACTCAATAAATGATTTTTTTTGGTCCGACCCATGATTCGAACCCGGGATCTCATGATCAGCAGTCGCGTTTACAACCACTACACCAACGAGGCAATCACTTTAAATCTATTTTATATATAAATATAAAATGTACCCATGATTATTTGATAACGTGCTTCAAACAACTTTGGCACACAGTACATGAAAATGATTGATGAAATGGCATGAAACTTTATAATTAATGAACTTTACACATAGAAATATAAATTTGATTAAGAGGGATATCGTACAAATAAAATTTCATTAGCTTAACGTGTTTATTAAATATACATATAAGTGTGACTTCGGTAAAAGTTTCTCGTGTCCCTAAGTGCTACTTTATGATTTTACAAATGTGTTAACAGTGCACCCTTTATATAAAATAAGGGTGACAAACGAGCACACAGTCAACCTACTGCTTGACGGTAGAAAAATTTAAGTGGGTATTACTAAAAAGCAGATTGGGCAAGTAGGTAGTACTTGCCGAATTGTCTCCTTTTTTATAAAATTTAAGTGATAAATTAACTTGCAATCCACTTAATGAAAAGTTTTTTTCTAAAATGTGTTACTTCATCATAAAAAAATTAGTTACTCGTAACTCAATAATGATTTTTTTATATTTACGTGAACGAATTTTATCGCGTTTACTTTACTTATTTTAATTCCCGAGGCAAATAACTCTTTAGATTTCCAAGATGTTTTAGTCATCCGAAATCCTGATAACTCTATTGGTCACACTGTGTATAGGAAAAAGACCCATACCTACCGATATTTAAATGGTAAATCTCACCATCATCCATCATATTTAGCTACCGTGGGAAAATCTTTGTTTCAGAGAGCACAAGGGATCTGTGACAGAAAACATCTGGCCGCCGAGTTTCAGCACGTCAAGCAAGTATTTCAAGACAACAAACTCAAGGTTCCGTGCCTACGTCACAGTGACCGAGTGAAGCCGGCCTCAGTCAAGCGTGTGCATGCTGTACTACCTTATGTAAGAGGAGTCACAGAGAAGGTTTGCTACATCTTGAAGCGAGCTTCCATTAAAACATACTACAAGCCGCCAAAGAAGATTAGTCAAGTTTTAACCATCCCTCAAGTGTAATATCCCTCTACATTATGCAGGAGTGTACAAGCTTGATTGCGAATGTGGTCTTTTTAACATAGGACAAACAAAAAGATCTATAAAATCCAGCGTGAAAGAACATATAGCTGACGTGAAATACCTACGCTCCGGGAAGTCTGCAGTCTGTGAACATGTTCAAGACCGTTCCCGCCATAACATAAGATTTGATAGACCATAAATTCTCGTAAAAGAACACAGATTCCTAGCAACGATGATACGCGAGGCTATTGAAATTGAAAAACATTCTAATTTCAATAGAGAAGATGGATACTGCCATCTGCCTGGGATCCTATGATTAACAAAATTAAATCCAAAACCAAACATATCACTGTAACACTTCAAGATACTGATAATGTAAGGCCGTTTTGCGTAGAACGGACCAAAAAAATTAATATTCAAAACCTGAAGTAGCCGGGCCAACTATGACATCAAGACGTCAAACATCTCAGTCCCCCCGTGATCATGTGTGCTGTACCAGAAGTATCTGTACTGCAAGTAGCAGAAACATCCTTATTTGATTTTGAAGTTATTTCATGAAATACGCAAGGCATGAATTAACTTTGAATAAAATTATTCTTAAGGATTTTATCGCGTTTAATTTACTTATCTTAATTGCCGACGTATCGGATGCTTCTGACGTATCATGGTTTTATTTACTATATTGACAAAAATCACTTAATAAAAGCATTTAAGGGGTGGTCGAATTTGACCTATTAGTTAATGTGACAAAACTTTTATTACAAGTTTTATCAAGGAACAAAGAAGAATACCTATAAAAATCGTTGTTTTTTTTCAATGATAATACATTTATTAATTGGTTATTATATAGATGATATTTGGGTATGTCATCATAAATGTTCAGTTTCAGGTTACGAGTTTTCCTGTTGTTGGAACGAATTCGAGATAATTTTATTTAGTATTAAACGTTCCATTGTAACACAAGGGGAAATTCTACTATTATATCTCTTCTTTGCGTTATTTAGAAAGCTATTTCTTAATTACTAAATAGAGTCAAATATAGTTTGCCAGCCATGTTGTTTGGTAGTCGTATCATGAGGCTACTGAGCCATTATGTAAGTGCAAGTTTGAAATTCTGGGCCTGGGTTGGTATGTGTTGAAAATGGCTACATGTTTCGGGCAAAGCACATAATTTCGATTATATCAGATGACTTTGTTGGATGTTCCGACTGAACCTTGTCAATATAATATTTTAATTCACTAAAAATCTTTCTTAAGCAATTATATGCATTCCTACGGATATTACTCACTTAAAGAAAGTTTGATATAATTATGTTAATCATATTTAATTATGTTAATGGCGAAGTTTAATTTTTCTCTTCAGAATATAATTTTTTCAGTAAAAATAATTACTGACTTCTATTAAGCTCAGGTGGTTATTTGAACGCTATTACGTAAACAACTATTACATATTATATGACATAAACAAAGATTTTTTTTAAATTATGTCCGTCTGTCCAGCCTTATCTTCTGAATGGTTGAACCGATTGTCATGAAACCTTAGGGTCTGTTCACGCCGATCACACATCTGAACTTAATTATAAATATAAGTTTGGTTTATGTAATGATTATATTCTAAGTCATACAAAAGTTGGCGACCGTGACAGGACATGCTACATAAATATCGAATTCGAAGATTCTCGCCGGTCGAGGTGAAGGTCTAGAGGTCATCGCCACACCACGCTTATCATCAGCGCCTAAATCTCGCGGTGCCGGGGATCGGCTGATTACTTTGTGAATTGTGCAGCCAGAACACTTAACAATGTCGACAAATTACATCGATTTGGAGATATCTAATCATAAAATTATCCTCTACGTCCTCGAAGCATACTCGACGAATATGTGTCTAGATCCGCTACACTTGTCAAATCCGAAAATATGCAAGAAACTTACACATTTTTATGGCAACTGTTTACCGAGCGATTACGCGACCAAGAATAATATGTCTCCCCTTAATTTCTACAAGCAACATGAACACGGGCATCAAGATTGTGCTTCAGCATCTACCCGATTATTTGGTGAGTCCGTTCCTTTTATCCATTTCCTATTTTTGCCTTGATTAATGTGACCAAAGAATCCTGTAACGCAATAATACAATAATTGATATTAATCGCCAGTCGTCAAAAATTTTATTTGTCTTTATGTATACTATTTCTATATAGGTCCTAAATACACAAATTAATCCAAATTTTAAAACTTTTAATAATGTTTCAATTTAGAAAATAAGCTTAAACACAATCAGATATCATACAATTTAAAATTATTCATTTTAAAGTTAATACCTCAAGTGCATACAACCAATCATTTAAATTATATGACCATACAATTATCTATAACAATTAAAAATTAACCTTAATTGTCTCGATAAATTTTACTGCATTCCAATTCTATTTATTTAACAATATATTATCTTATACTATCTAAGGTATTATAATAACATATTATTTGCGCTTGTTTGTTGCTAAGCCAATTGCACTATTTCTATTCCAGCAATTTGAGAGTGATTCATCCATGTTGTCGCTTTTGCTGTGCATCATTCGTCGCTGCAACCGCAATCGCACCGCGCTTAGCAACATCTGTTTATTACCGGTTTCGCACCCCTTACCTACGCCGGAACGGCTCCGCCGCCGACCAGTTTCGGCCGCGGAGGTAGGAGAGCGGCGCCTCGCACACCGACACTTCCCGCGGCCCCACCACCACCGCATCAACGGTGCGGCCTCGTCTGAGTCGCGGAGGATAGGGCGAGTGGCGCATCGCCATACCAACACCTCTTCCTCCGCGACTCCACCTCGGCTGCAGCAAGGGAGCAGACCAACCCTTCCGCAGCCCACCGACA
>JAGSMP010001477.1:0-50301 GCA_029286625.1 Parnassius orleans
ACCAGTTTCGGCCGCGGAGGTAGGAGAGCGGCGCCTCGCACACCGACACTTCCCGCGGCCCCACCACCACCGCATCAACGGTGCGGCCTCGTCTGAGTCGCGGAGGATAGGGCGAGTGGCGCATCGCCATACCAACACCTCTTCCTCCGCGACTCCACCTCGGCTGCAGCAAGGGAGCAGACCAACCCTTCCGCAGCCCACCGACATCCGAGTGGGCCTGCCGAGCCCACACGGAGTGGCACCTCGGGCCGGCCCTACGCCTGGGCCAGCCAAGGTTCCTCTTTGTTCACCGCGGTCGACCGCCACGGCTACTAAGCCCCTCACACGACAAGGCGGGAACCCGTCTGGGGAAACCCAACCAACCCAACCCAACCCAACCTAACCTAACCCAACCTAACCCAACCCAACCAACCCAACCCAACCCAACCTAACCTAACCTAACCTAACTCAACCTAACCTAACCTAACCTAACCCCTCAACTGATCCTGAACTCAGCCTAACCTAACCTAACCCAACCCAACCTAACCTAACCCAACCTAACCCAACCTAACCTAAACCCAACCTAACCTAATCCTAACCTAATCCAACTGGCCTAACCTAACCTAACCTAACCGCAATCCCAACTTCCAACCTGAACCTAACCTGGCCTAACCTGGCCTAACCTGGCCTAACTAACCTAACCTGGCCTAACCTAACTCTAACCCCTAACTCAACTTCAAACCTAACCTAACCTAACCTGGCCTAACCTAACCTAACCTAACCTAACCTAACTTAACCTAACCTAACCTAACCTAACCTAATCTCAACCTAACCTAACCTAACCTAACAACCTAACCTAACTTAACCTAACCTAACCCAACTCTAACCTAACTTAACCTAATCCTAACTCTAACTTAACCTGAACCTAACCTAACCTAACTTTGGGAAACTCATGACTCCGCCTGGGGAAAGGCGGAGGGGCGTCACTCTTACCGTCTAAAACCACCCGGTCTCCTCTCACGTGCGCGCGCGGGGCCGCAGGAATCAAATCTCCGCAGCCCCACACTAGTGCTGGCCTGTTCTGTCCGGCCTCGTCTCCTCACGGGGCAGTGAGGTGTTGGACTACCCTTGCAGCATCGCCTCAGAGGCGCGCGCCGACACCCGCACGCGCCTCCGCCTCGGGGCCATCGAATAGAGAGGGCGGGGACTTCCCAAGTCCCTCGCCCTGGACCCATTCATGGGGCGGAAGAGCACATAGTAGCGCCCGCTTTCCGGCCCCAGCGGCGGATCTGGTCTCTGGCTCCGCCGCCAACCAAGTTTCGGCCGCGGAGGGTGGGGAGGCGGCGCTCGGTACTGACACCTCTCCCGCGGCCCCACCACCACCGCATCAACGGTGCGGCCCCGTCTGAGTCGCGGAGGATAGGCGAGTGGCGCATCGCCATACCAACTCCTCTTCCTCCGCGACTCCACCTCGGCTGCAGCGGCGGGAGGACCAACCTCCCGCAGCAGCCCACCGACACACATCCGGCGGCCTGCAGAGCCCACACGAGTGGCCACCGCCGGCCTCACACTCGCCAGCTAAGGTTCTTCACCGCGGGTGACCAAACCACGGCTACTAAGCCCCGCCACGACAAGGGGAACCCGTTCGGGAAACCTTAACCCACCTAACCTAATCCTAACCTAACTTAACCTAACTAACCTAGTCCGGTGTCAACAGCCGTCCTGAACGCCACGTTTTGAGTTGCTCGCACCTAAAAATTAAAAATAGGTTTTTGCGTCCGATTTGCGCGATATACGAAAAGACGCGTCTCGACTCCCGGCTTAGGAAAAAGTAAAACCTTAGAAAATCGAAAGTGTGGTGAAAGAATTTATTGAATAAGTGATTTTCAAAAGAAAATTTAGAAGTTAAACTGTGGATTAAGCGCCTTGACCCTAACTTTTAAAGTGTGGTTTAGAAGGCATTATTGACTTCTATATATATGCAAAATTTGAGAATTTTCTGAGTGATAGTTTCGGAGAACGTAAAACAAGTGCCACGTGGGCACGTGTTTTGAAGCAGAACCGCGTGCTATTTCTGAAGCCGCATTCTGGTGTAATTGGAGAAGCCTGGAACAATTTTGGATCTTTTATAGTTAAGGGTGAAGAATTATTAAACTTTTAAAATTTGTCAAAATTTGATAATTAAATTATTCAAAACCAAAGTGAAGACCCCCATTTTTATTGTGCGGCTTTAGCTATTATTGGTTTTACACTTGTAATTTGAGATTTTTGCGACAAGTAGTTTTTGAGAAAATCAAAAACAAGTGCCACGTGGGCGCGTGCTCAGTGATGCAGAATCGTGCGGCTACTTTGGACGTCGCATTCTGTTAGGAAACGTGGAGAGCTGGAAACAGCTAGAACAATTATAAGTTAAGTGGCTAAAAATTATTGAATTTTAAAATTTTGAAAAATTTGTAAATTAAATTATTCAAAAGTAAATTGAAACCCTAGTTTTGACAACAAAATAGTTAAGACAATATAATAAGATATATATAAAATTTAGATTTTCAAATAAGTAGTTTTAAGTTAGGATTTTTAAATTATTTGGTTGACCAATTGTTACCTTTTTATTGCGTAACGGCCTGAAAAATATTTATATAGTAAGAATACTGAGAATAACGTCTCAAAATTTTTGTAGATTTTAAAACTAATTTAATAAAAAATTAAAAATTTTGGAATTTATACGTTTAATGTTTAATTTTTATTATAGGTGGCTTAAAATGCCAAAGTTACTTATTTGAAAGCTGACACTGAGACCTTTCAAATGAGCCCAAACACGGGTCAAATTGGTTAAAGACGCCCAAAATAATTTTGCTGTCTGGACCGGCGGCCACATTTGAAAAGGTTTAAAATCGGAATAACCTGTTCTGGAGTCGAAGCGAGTTGCGGTTTTGGACCGCCACGCCCCACTATAGTCTCTCTCTAATTAGAAAACGGTCTTCATAAAATCGCGAAGTGAAGCTCCTTAAGACCAAAATATAAGGTCAAAGAGAAGTGGCAACCTAAACGCGTTACTCAGGCAAAATTGACCGAGTTGTTGATGATTTAAATTTGTCGCCATTTTTTATCGCCATATTGGAAAGTTTAAACTGACATATCTCCGAAGTCTTGGGTGGATTCGACATTCGAGACACGCGATTGCCTAGGATCGTTTATCTTACCATCTGACATAGTGACCATGGCGGCCATTTGGTTAGCCATTTTGTGAAATATTATCACTATATCTTTGAAGGACTGCAACGATTTCACGGATTTCCGAATAAGATAGAAAATATCTTTGACTTTCTGTTCTAAGAAAAAAAATACTCTCACATAGAGACAATTGTACGACTTATGTGTATTTCCTCTTAAATAAGTGAGACTTTGTCTTTCATCTAAACATTATAGAGGACAACCTGGTGAGTATGAAACGTAATGAGAAACTCTACATAGAGTTAAAATTTTATTTTAAACTTATATTGTTCCATTAAGTTTATTTATTATAATCTGACTACACATACCTGTGTCACGGTGGGTGGACATTTCCTACACCGTTAGTTTAGGACATATTTATTTACTTTACTTTTATACAAAATTTTATCTTTTTATTTTTATTTTTATTTTATATTTTATTAAACTGTCTGACGCTTTCTCCCTGACAATGTTGGGAGTCCGAACCCCTTCCAAAGGTGCAGGAGAGTGACAAGGAGAGACGTTCTCCAAATGGAGCGGAGATATAACCATCTCAAAAAATGAAGCCCAAAGAGTGTAAGAAGGGTATTGGAGAATGGGAGACGAGGGCAAAGGACTCAGAGCCAGGATCTCAAGGAAAGGAGTTAGTTACCCCAGTGGCCCGTGCAAAGCAGATAATGGCTCTCTCCCAAGTAGACCATCAACTGGAAACCAGAAAACCCACCTGAAAAAGTTACAGGAAAATATGCAGATAGAGTAACTGAAGCAAGGCATGTCTGTGCACAAGTAAAACTGCATCTCAGTAACTCAAGAAACTTAAAACCGATATTAAACTTGAGGTAACACAAAACATAGATAGATTATATCAATTAGTCAAGGAGGCAGAAGCGGAAAGGAAAATGGGAGCAGGAAACAAAAAGCAGGATGACCAGGGTAAAGTGGAGGAGAAATGAGAGGCAAGATGTAGAAAGAAGCAGAAGATAACCTAATAAAAAAGAGGAGCAACATAGCAAAATGCTCGAGGAAAATAGGAAAGAGATGGAAAACTTGAGAGACGTACTTCAACAACAAGGAAGCAGGAGGAAAAGACAACATATGCAAGTGTACGCCAGGCAGAGTAGTGGAATACCATCGATATGTTGCAACTCATCAATTGCCATTTCTTCACAAGATGAAAAAGATACCGGAGACCAAGTACTAGAAAAGATCAGGAAGGTAGTAAACGCAAGAGAAGAAGGATTTAAAATTGATAAAGTGAGGAAGGCCAGAGATCGAAGAATAATTATAGGATGTAGCACTCGAGAAGAAGCAAAAAGATTCAGGAAAGCATGAAGGATCCCAATAATTAACGTAGAAGAAAAACAAAGACCCGATGGTAATACTAAAAGACGTGATGAGTTACAACACGGATGACATTATCAGGGCTATAGAACATCAGAACAAGCAGATGTTAGAGGGTTTTTGACGAAGAGCAAAGGATGGAGGTGAAATATAGGAAAAGACGAGAAACCCACTCACTTCCACGTAGTTCTGAGAGTGTCGCCAGGTGTGGGAAGAATGATAGAAAGAGCTCATACACGTTGACCTGCAACGAGTGCGAGGGTGACCAATCTCCACTGATCCAGTGCACCAAATGCTTGGGCTACGGGCACACTAAAACTCTGCACCAAACAGCTGACGCGTGTAGTCACTGTGGAGGCCTGCATCTAAAGACGGAGTGCACCGAATGGATCCTGGTGAACTACCATCATGCGGAATTGCAGGAAAGGCAAACAGGACAGAAGTGACCACAACGTTCAGCGTGAGTGCCCGGTTAGAGAAGATGGGATGCCCTAGCAAGGTCATCTATAGCATATTAAAAGTGGTCCCAGGAGTAACTAAGGAACCAAACCGGCAATCAAAGATATCGCGTTGTTCGCAAACCTTCAAAGAAGCGAATTAGCAACTGCCGAACTAATTATGCATGCGGCAAAAAGCAAGAACACCTTTGCTATGGTCCAGGAACCGTACATCGGCATACAGATGCGGCACTATCCAGGTACGAAAATCGTATACAACACAGCAGCCTAGTGAAAAGTGATTAAGGCAGCGATTGTTCTTTTTTCGACGACACCATCGACGTCTAATTTTAGAATTTATTATGATTAAGAAAGCTCTTGAAGGTTTGCGAACGAGCAACGATACTGGGCGGAGACGTAAATTCCTGGAATACGTGGTGGGAAGCCGAGAATCTGATGCAGAGGGATCGAAATGGCGGACACACTTGATGAGTTGGAGCTGCATATTTTAAACCGAGGGTCTGGGCCCACCTTCGACACCATTAGAGGTGGAAGAAGGTTTTCCAGCTGCGTCGATATAACGACTGCTCGACGGACCTTCTCGGAAAATCGAAACTGAGACTTTCTGGAAACGTTACTGGTTCGGATCACAGGCAATTCTGTTTGAGCTCAAACTCGGCAAGGCTGTCGGCACAGACATCAAAAGAACAACTAGAACATTTAACACCAGGAAGGCAACTGGAGCGAGTTTCATACGAAACTGGCTCAGCTTTGGCAAAATAAAAATTGAACGCTACATCATTAAAGAAATAGACAGCAAACTGATACTGAAAGCCACATAAAAAAACTACACAAAATCAATAGTTGATGCCTGTGAAGGCAGCATGCCGAGATTGAGCAGGAAGAGAATAGAGCTGCCTGGTGGACCGAGGAGCTCAGTGAGCTAAGGAAGTCGTTAGAAGAAAACGCCGTATATCATATGCGGCGCTGGTTCGAAGAGAATGGGTGTCGACAGTATATAACATGTAAAGAAAATATCAGCTGGAGATGAAAAGAGCCCAGACCTCCAGTTGGAAAAACTTCTGCAGCAAGCAGGAAAAGGAGTCCATGTGGGATGGGTATGCAGTGATTGGTAGAACAGGTCAGGCAGGAGGAGACTCTTAATCTGGGCGACGAACGTGGGGAGCAAAGAATCTGCCAGGATCTAGCGGATAGTTTCTATCCAGAGGATGAAACTCCGAACGATAATGTGACCATAGAAAGATTAGAGAATTAGCGAGAAGCAAACGATCGCAAGGTGAATATGCGACCCGCCTTTCACGAGTGAAGAATTGATATGGTCCGCACCGTTTCAACCCCAAGAAGGCTCCCGGATAGATGGTCTAACAGCAGATATTTGCAACGCTGCCATCACTCTGAACACCGATTTATTCCTGGCTTTGGCGAACAAGTGCCTCGAATTGGCGCTTCCCAAAGATTTGAAGGAAGCCGGTGGTCGCGCCCAAAGCGGAAGGAGAACTACACGCATCCCAAGTCTTATAGACCAATTGGCCTACCGCCAGTCCTAGGCAAGATACTGAGAAAATGCTGATCAGAAGGATCAAATGGTACACAACGCCGACCATCAGCCACAAGCAGTACGGCTACCCCAACGCAGTACCGAAGACTCTTTATGACATGATGCAGTACATTAGGAATGAGTTAAAGCTCAAAACTGATCGCTGCTGGTATCATTGGACATAGAGGGAGCCTTCGACAATGCTTTGTGCCGGCGATACGCTGCAGACGGCGGAGATTGGGTGCCCAAAAACTGAGGCGACTGATAGACCACTATCTTGAGGATAGAATAGTACGCGCAGGTTTGCTGGAGCGGAATGGTTAAAAATACGACAAAGGGTGCGTGCAGGGCTCCATCGGTGGTCCCACCCTATGGAATATACTATTAGATCCGTTGTTGTTGAAAGAAGTGGGGAAAAAGGAGCACTGTCAGGCGTTCGCGGATGATGTGGTCCTCATTGTCTCCGGGAGCACGGCGCTGGAGGTAGAGAGACGAACTAATGCCGTCCTCGGGCATGTTTGGAGTTGGGAGTCAAAAACAAACCACGTTTCGCGCCACATAAAACCAAGGCCATATTGTTTACAAACAAACTCAAGTACGACTCACCAGTCTAACCATGGCGGGGAGGCAATAGTATACCTCGTGAAATAAAATACTTGGCTGACAATTGACAATTAAATTCAATGCGCATAAAATATATGTAGGAAGGCCCAGAAAATGTATGGCCAACTTTCGAGGGCCGCAAAATCAACTGGGTCTGAATTCGGAGATAGTGAGGACCATATACTTCAGTGGTGTAGAGCCGGTGATTCTTTATGCAGCGAGCGTTTGGGCACCGGCGACCAAAAGGCAAACAAGAAAACTATTAAACTGGTGCAACGCGGCTTCGTGCAGAAGATAGTTAGGGCTTACAAAACTGTTTCTCATTGAACCTCCTCCTGGCTGGCTGCTCCCCTGGATTTAAGGATTCAGGAGGCATTAATATATGAACAAAAAGGACATTCCAGGAGGGGTGGTAGGTGACCGGGAATTGAGGGAATGAAGCCCACAAATTGCCGCATCCAGCGGATCAGGGTGCTGAAGTTCTATGTCTGAGCGACGGCACAAGTGGTCCAAACAATAACACTGAGCTCACCATCTTCACTGATGGTAGCAAAATTGAGGGAAAGGGTGCGGCGTTGTCCATCTGGAACAGCGCTGCCGAAACGTTAACCAAAAAATTTAAATTGATTACTTTTGCACCGTTTACCAGGCGGAGCTGGCTGTCCTGCTTGAGGCCACCAAATTTGCACTTGAACTCTCTGCACGAAGTTGCAACATATATAGTGAGATCCAGATCACGAGACAATCACCCGAGCGATTCCTTCACCCTTGGCGGTGAGGGCAAGGCAAAATAAAAAGTATAAAGATCTTGGAAAACACTTTCTGAACTGGGTCAAAGCTCATGCGGGTGGAGGGTAATGAGGGCTGGGATTTTGGCAAAAGAAGCTGCACTGAGGACTAAAACAAAACCGTCTTCTATGATAGATGTCCTGTTTCATTCGTAAAGCGACAAATCCGGATGAACTCGCTTTTGAGTGGAACAGAGGTACAGAGAAGAAAACACGGCCGGCACTACAAAGATCTTCTTCCGGACGCTGTCAGTACATCCATAATAAGGAAAAATTGAATAGACCCATTGCTGACGAGGTGCTAACAGGACATGGTGGTCTCCTGAGTATCTGTATGGCCAAATGCAAGGAGAGCCTCATGTACCTGTGAGAGAACACTTAGAAACGGCAATACACCTTATTACGGAGTGCCCAGAAATTATAGAGCGAGAAAAGAAATAGAATTAAACTTAAATAAAAATAGATAGAGAGGAAATACATGTAATAATGAAAGACAAAGAAAATAGAGCTAATTTCATAGAGTATTGTAAGCGTATCGAAATAGCTATAGATGAAATAAGTAGATATAAAAGGAACTGAACATATATGTAAGAATATATAACACAAGTCCCAAAATAATAGAAATTAGTAAACAAAAAAAACGTAATTAGTAAATAATATAATAGTAATAAGTAAAGGAAATTGAAAAATATATATAGTACATATAGATCAATTTCAAATTAACGTAATAAGTAATAAGAAATAAACAAAGTAATGTGTTAGATATAAAGAAGGATACGATAAATAAATAAGTAAAATAATTATATAGAGTATAGGAGATAAGTAGAAAGAAAATAAGATAATATAAGACACTGTAATAAGATAGCAAAAGGAAAGGCACTGATATATGGTAGAAGATAAAGATCTAAAGAAATAAAATAGTAAATGAGAAATGGAGATAAGTGATAAAATACTGTAAATAAAACAAAACAATATATATAAAAAGTCAAAAAGAATATTGACAAATAAACGAAAAGAGCGCAAGGTCCCTGATCTCCCATGTCAGGAAATAGAAAAAAAAACCTAACCTAACCTAACCAAACCTAACCTAACCTAACCTAACCTAACCTTTTTTTTTTTTCGGGGAACTCATGGACCACCTCCGCCTGGGAAAGGCGTGAGGCGCGACTCTGGTCACAGAAACCACCCGGTGTCTCGACAGTGCGCGTGGGGCCGCGAACCAAATTCTTCCGCAGCCCCACACCAGTGCTGGCCCGGTCTGTCCGCCCGTCTCCCGCACGGTAGTGAGGTGCTCTGAGGCGAGGAACGACTACCCTGTGCATCGCCTCAGAGGCGCGCGCCGACACCCGCTCGCGCCTCCGCCTCGGGTCCATCGAAGACGGAGGCGGGGACTTCAAGTCCCTCGCCCTGGACCCATTCATGGGGCCGGAAGAGCGCTTACGTAGCGCCCGCTTTCGCGGCCCCAGCGGTGATCTGTCTCTGGCTCCCGCCACAAGTTTCGGCTGCGGAGGGTAGGGAGCGGCGCCTCGCAATACCGACACTTTCTCCCCGCGGCCCCACCACCACCGCATCAACGGGTGGCCCGTCTGAGTCGCGGAGGATAGGGCGAGTGCGCACGCCATACCAACACCCTTCCGCGACTCCACCTCGGTTGCAGCGGTAAGCAGACCAACCCCTTCGCAGCAGCCACCGACACACATCCGGGGCTCGCTGAGCCCACACGGAGTAGCCACCCGCCGGCCCTACACCCGCCAGCCAAGGTTCTCTTGTTCACCGCGGTCGACCAAGCCACGGCTACTAAGCCCCCGCCACGACAAGGGAACCCGTTCGGGGAAACCAACCCAACCTAACCTAACCAACCTAACTCTAACCTAACCTAACCAACTATATCTCTGCCGAATATTGTCTGAAAATTGTGTTTTATATCTTAAATTACTGTACTAATTTAGACCTATCTATTTGCAACGTTTTTGAGTCGATTTTGGCAATTTTAAAATTTAATTTTTACATAGACGTTTAATATATTATTTTTTGAGTACTTCAAATTTTCGATTTTCATCTCGTTTTGCTTGTTAGGGTCTGTACAGCTCCACAACTGTCTCCTCAGCCGAAATCTGAAACAAAACACGCAAATTAGCGAAAATTTTTAAAAATTGTGAAACCGAGGTATAGTGGTGAAGTCCAAATTCAATAAAAATTAACTATATCTCTGCCGAATATTGTCTGAAAATTGTGTTTTATATCTTAAATTACTGTACTAATTTAGACCTATCTATTTGCAACGTTTTTGAGTCGATTTTGGCAATTTTTAAATTTTAATTTCTACATAGACGTTTAATATATTATTTTCGAGTACTTCAAATTTTCGATTTTCATCTCGTTTTTGCTTCGGTTAGGTCCGTACAGCTCCACAACTGTCTCCTCAGCCGAAATCTGAAACAAAAACACGCAAATTAGCGAAAATTTCGCCCTCCCACCCTCCCTGTTTTTACTGCTTAAGTAGGGTCTGATCAAACATTTTGGTTTTTATTTATTTATAGTGACAATTATAGCTTAAAAAAATTGATTTTACTTAGACTTTTGTGTTATACAAAATTTTATTTAACACATTGCATTCACTCTTTATTTTTATGGTATTATTTTATTTATTCAATCGTCTTATTAGGCGCATATTAGTGAATATTTCGCCCACCATCCTGGTTTTATTACTATAGTTTGATTTGTTAGCTTGCTTTTTGACAACAAGATTCGTATTGGATCTTTCCGTAATTTTCGACAGGTTGTGATATTACCAAACTATATTTTAAAAAATTTGACAATTTAATTTGACATATTTTAACATATTTTTATTTTATTTTATTTTATTTACTTTTTATATACTTTATTGTCTTATTGGGCAAATTATTGATTATTTTAAGTTTTTTGTATTGACAAAGCCCTCTGAAAGAAAATAAACATGTTCAAAACACCCCCGCAAAACAAGTCTGAATCTTCGACGGTGGACACGAATATGAGAACCGAAAAAAGAGGATCTTCGGTGGGGAAAGACAAAGGGGTAACATCCCTGGTAAGAAAAAGTGTTGGTGAGCTGGAATCGCGTCTTGGTGCTGTATCCAAAACAAAGACAACCACAATGCCGCCAAAGCAAAAGTCAAAAATCTCCCCTGCTGCAGAAAGTGATGAAAACCAAGAGGTTGTAGAAAGGACCAAATACTTAAATAGAGCTCAAGAGGCGAAAGCCCACTTGGTAAAAATAAAATTATTATTAAATAGTTCACGTAATTTGAAAACGGAAATAAAAGACAAATAATAGAAGTAGACAAATTATATGGATTGTCGTTGAAGAAGGTAACGATATTGTATAGAAAAGTAAAATAGGTCAAGAGAAAAATCGAGAAATAGAACACGAATTAATAAGAAAATGGAAGAGCATTGCAAATTTTAACAGTATGCAGAACTGAAACCAACGTTTGAGAGCGAAGAGATGAGCCACAGAGAGCTTATCACCCACGCAAGTGTGACAGCAATCGGACCAAAAGGCAGCCCTTGAGGATATCACCCCACTCTACAAGCCACTTATAAGTACAGTATTCCACAAATGCACTCCATCATAGTAACATCAGGCAATGTACAAGACACTAGTGGTGAAGTCCTCGAAAAGATAAGAGTGGCGGTGGATGCAAAGGTGAGCAGGTTAAGGGTAGATAAAGTAAGAAAGGCCTCGAGACCAAGGTGATCGTTGGTTGTGACACCAGGAGGAAATGGTAAGGTAGCTGACCGACTTAAAGCCAGTGTGACATGGGGCTCTCAGTTGAGGAGGCTAAAACAAAGACCCACTGGTCATACTGAGGACGTCACTGATCAATACCGACGAAGACATAATTGCTGCTATTAGAAACCAGAACAAGAACTTGCTGGAAACTCTGCATAGCGAGGAGGTAAGACTGGTAGTACGATACCGAAAAAGACCAGGAACCCCACAAAACCATGTGATTCTTCAGGTCCCCATCGGTATGGAAACGACTGGTTGAGGTGGCCGTTGGCATATAGACCTGACGCGTGGTGGTGACTGACCAGTCACCACTAGTACAATGCTCCAGGTGCCTCGCATATGGGCATGGAAAGAGGCACCAAAGAGGCAGAGGACATATGTTCTATTGCGGGGACCTCATTTGAAGAGCTCATGTACTGCTTTTGCCGGGGAGGTGCCTCCTGTAGTAACTGCCACAAAGCGAAGATGGATCGCTAAGACCACAACGCTTTTGACAACGGGTGCCCAATACGCAGAAGATGGGATGCAATAGCCAGAACCAGCGTGGCATATTACAGTGAGTCCGGTAATAAGGGGAGACAGGAAATCAGTTCGAGGCAGAGACAAGAAAATTTTTAGTAGCAAAGCAAACCTACAGAGGAAAGAACTCGCAACGAATGAATTAATGCTTTGAAGCGAGCAAAAGAGGTTTGAGTTTTGCTAATTCAGAACAAACGTACGTGGAGAGAGTTGGATATATGAGGATTTTCGTGAGCCAGCATATTTCAGAACGCTCAGAGAGGGAAGGAGTAGTGAAAGCGGCGATAGTATCTTTGACAATAATATAAATGTTACCCAATGTCAGCTCTTACCACGAATAACATCGTGGCGGTTAAAATGCAAATAAATGCCAGGGAGATAGGACTAATTTCACTGTACCTGGAACCGGATTCACCGATCGAGCCTTACATTAACCAGCTCAAAAACTTAGTGTCAAAAATGGGAAAAACGGAATTATTGATAGGAGGAGATACAAATGCCTGGAGCCCATGGTGGGGAAGTGTGAAGGAGGATGGACGTGGAGAAGCTCTGGCAGGTGCTTTGGATGAACTCGGCCTACATATACTAAATGAGGGAGATGTACCAACATTCGACACGATTAGAGGCGGTAAAAGATACAGTAGTCACGTTGACATTACAGCGTGCTCTGAAAATCTTTTTAAATTGGTGGATGACTGGAAGGTAGACGAGGGCATAACAAGTTCGGACCACAACACAATACTATTCAAAATTAAATGTAAATATTTTTCAGACATAACAATTAAACGGACTACAAGGGTATATAATAGTAAAAAGGCAAAATGGAGTCAGTTTCGTGAGAAACTAACTCAATTATTGACCGATAAAAACATAACTAAAACAGAAATTGATAATATAAGACATAGTAAAAATTTGGAAAATCATTTAGAAAAATATTTAGAAGTAATAAAAGAAGTATGTGATGCTACCATTCCAAAAAAGAAAAATCAAAATAAACTTACATTGCCGTGGTGGAATGATGAACTTGTTTTGCTTAAGAAGGACGTCACTACCAAAAAGCGCCGTATAAGATGTGCTGCTCCCGTACGAAAAGCCGACGTCGTTGCAGCGTACCTGGAAGCGAAAAACATATACGAATGTGAAACAAAAAAGGCTCAGGTAAAAAGTTGGAAAGAGTTCTGTGGTAGACAGGACAGGGAAGGGTTATGGGACGGGATATATCGGGTTATCGGCAGAACTACAAAAAGGCACGAAGATCTGCCTCTTTTCAAAGGTGGAAAAATACTCGATAACACCGAATCAGCAAAGATGTTGGCCGAGACCTTTTATCCGGAAGACCTAGTTGAGGCTGATAACGCAGAACACCAGCGCATCAGGGATTTAGCTGAAAAAGTCAATGAAGGGACACAAGATAATTCTTGTGACCCACCATTTACAGTCGCAGAGCTAAAACACGCAACCAACAGCTTCAACCCGAAAAAGGCTCCGGGTGGAGACGGATTCACGGCTGATATTTGCCGACAAGTTATCCTCCATAACCCAGAGCTTTACCTCAGCCTAGCTAACAAGTGTTTGGAGTTAGGACACTTTCCCACAGTGTGGAAAAAAGCGGTAGTAGTGGTCTTGAGAAAACCAGGAAAAGAACAGTTATGGGTAAAATCCTGGAGAAAATGACTATCAGAAGGATAAGGTGGCACATCCAACCTGGGGGGAGTACTCGCCAATACGGCTTCACGCCACAGAAAAGCACCGAAGATTCCCTCTATGACATGATGGAATATATAAGAACACAAATACAAAATAAAAAAATAATTATCATGGTATCACTAGACATAGAGGGAGCCTTCGATAGTGCATGGTGGCCGGCCATCAGATACCGATTGGCTGAGGAAAAATGCCCTATTAATATAAGACGGTTGATGGATAGTTATCTCCAGGATAGAAAAGTTAGCATCAGGTACGCTGGTGTAGAGCACAACCAGGACACTTCAAAGGGGTGCGTACAGGGTTCCATAGGGGGACCGGTACTGGTTGCTTCTTGATCCTCTGCTCAAGGAGTTGGAAGCAAGAGGCGACCGGTGTCAGGCTTTTGCCGACGATATCGTCCTCCTGTTTGCGGGAGACACGGCACTTGAAATCCAGAGGCGTGCAAATGCCGCTCTCGAGCATGTTCGGAGGTGGGGAATTCGTAATAAACTGAACTTTGCGCCACACAAGACCAAGGCTATGTTAATTACTAATAAGTTAAAATACGATTCACCACGTCTGAGCATGGGCGGGATAGACATTGGCATGTCAGAGGAGATCAAAGTGCTCGGTCTCACCGTTGACAGGAAGCTCACATTTAAAAGCCACGTAAAAAATGTATGCAGGAAGGCCACAGCTCTTTACGTACAATTGTCGAGGGCTGCCAAAATCAGTTGGGGTCTTCAACCAGAAATCGTAAGGACGATATACGTGGCGGTTGCGGAACCGGTTGTGCTGTGCGGCGGCGAGCGTGGGCTCCATCCGTCGGCAAACTGGGAGTCCGAAGGCTTCTAAACACCGTACAAAGAGGATTTGCTCAGAAAATTACTAAAGCATACCGTACCGTCTCTCTACACTCGGCGCTAGCGCTGGCAGGACTGCTTCCTCTGGACCTGAGAATCCAGGAAGCAGCATCCCTCTTTATAGCAAAGAGAGGAAAGCTCCAGTCAGTGCTGGGTGACCGAGAGGTGGAGACAAGGGCGAAACTTACCGAACTGCCCCACCCAGCATCTTATACGGACTTGGAATTCGTATGCCTGGTAAACGAAAACGAAACGAGACTCAATAACACCCAGAGTCTCCGAATATTTACCGACGGGAGCAAAATAGAGGGAAAGGTCGGAGCAGCACTTTCCATTTGGAACAGTGCAGCCGAGATCCGAACTCTAAAGCTCAAACTGTCGGACTACTGTACAATCTACCAGGCTGAATTGCTGGCCATATACAGAACAACTGAGCAAATCCTCAACAGCGCTGAAAGAAGCTTTGGGGTTTACAGTGACTCGAGATCGGCACTTGAGACCATTGTGAACCAAGACTCCAGCATCCCTAGCAGTAAAGACCCGCAAAAATATACATACCATCTTGGAGCAACAAAAAAGTATTCAACTTTTTTGGATAAAAGCACACGCGGGTCTTGCGGGGAATGAGCGTGCTGACGAATTGGCCAAACTTGCCGCGCTTCGGAATAAAGGTAAACCAGATTACGATCTGTGCCCGGTCTCCTACATTAAGAGTGTAATTCGAAAAGACACAATAGAAAAATGGAACCACAGGTACACAGAGGGTGAAACAGGTCGAATCACGAAGAAATTCCTCCAGAGTGTTAAAGATGCCTACAAAGTGATTAGGGCGACAGCACTGTCTTCATTAATGATCCAAGCGATGACGGGGCATGGTGGGTTCTCCGAGTATCTGTACCGATTCCGATGCAAGGAGAACCCCTCATGCGTCTGTGAGCCAGGAGTTGAGGAGACAGTGCTGCACGTAATTCTTGAGTGTCCCAGGTTCGGCAAACAAAGGTACGATTTTGAGACGACGACCGAAGAAACTCTTAGAGAAGATAATTTGTATATGCTGATGGGCACTAGAAACACTCGTGATAAATTTATTAAATTCTGTGAAGAAATAGTAAGTATTGTGGTGAAAAATAACCGAAGTTAAGTAGTATAGTTGTACATATAAGGGTATTTTGAATTGAGAATTGAATTGAATTGAGAATCGAATGGAATTGAATTGAATTGAGTTTTAAAGTTCATAATCACAATAACAATATAACAATTATAATAATAGTAATGAAAATAGTCAAAATGTTAATTTATAATACAATTCAATCCATAAATTTTTTTTTTTAAATGATATTTATTATACAATTTATTTAATACAATTTATAATATTTAATTTAATTATTTATTAAAAGTGCAATATGTGTTTAGTGTCAACAAAGTAGAATGAAGAGCATAAATTGCAAATGGAAAGATCGTAATCGGGGCTTCCTTGTGCCTATACCCTGTATATTCAGAGAGAATGAACCGATACACGCAAAAATTGAAACTGCAAGAAAAATTATCATTTAATTGAAAAGTTATTAATTAAAACAATCAAAGCTCTTAAAAATTACTGATACACCACGACTCTGATATAAACGTGGAGAGCTGCAGAAAAAAAAAAAAAAAAAAACCTAACCTAACCTAACCTAACCTTTTTTTTTTTTTTTTCGGAAATCCTCATGGACTACCTCCGCCTGGGAAGGCGGAGGGCGTGGACTCTTACCGGCTAAAACCACCCAGTGTCTCCTCGCACGTGCGCGCAGGGCCGCAGGGTCAAATTCTTCCGCAGCCCCACACTGTGCTGGCCCGGTCTGTCCGGGCCTCGTCTCCTGCACGGGGGTAGGGTGTCTCGATTACCCCGTGCATCGCCTCAGAGGCGCGCGCCGACACCCTCGCGCCTCCGCCTCAGGTCCATCGAAGACGGAGGCGGGGATTCCCCAGTCCCTCGCCCTGGACCCATTCATGGGGGCCGGAAGAGCGCTTACAGCGCCCGCTTTCGCGGCCCCAGCGGCGGATCTGGTCTCTGGCTCCGCCGCCGACCAAGTTTCGGCCGCGGAGGGTAGGGAGGCGGCGCCTCGCAATACCGACCTCCTCTCCCGCAGCCCCACCACCACCGCATCAACGGTGCGGCCCCGTCTGAGTCGCGGAGGATATCGGTGTGTTCACCATGAAACATTAATCAGAAACTACAACACTACGGTGTGAAGTAATGCTCTTAAATTAATTGTTTCATATTTAAGTAACAGAACTCAAAAGTTGTCATTAATAGTATGAGCTCTTCCGGGTCGATAGTACAAATGGGCGTGCCTCAAGGCTCAATTCTCGGCCCCTTTCTGTTTCTTGTATATAATGACTTACCCACATAGTGGGGATAACTATAATATAGTATTATTGCTGATGACACTTCATTAATTTTCAAATTAAAACGACAATTATTAAAATATGACGAAGTAAATAATGCTATATCTAAATTAGTAAATTGGTTTAATGTTAATAACACATTTAAATAGCACTAAAACGAAATGTATGAAGTTCGTGACTCCAAATGTCAGACAATTAAATACTAATGTAATTTTAAATGGGGAGGAACTAAGTCTTGTCGATACCACCATTTTCTTGGAATAACACTAGACATGAAGCTCAATGGAGCCCCATATATCAAAGTTAGCAAGCAGACTTAGTTCTGCAGCATATGCTGTAATTAGAAATCTTACCAGTGTGGAAACAGCTAGACTTGTTTACTTTAGCTATTTCCATAGCATAATGTCCTATTATTTTGCTAGGGGACACAACTGACACTGAAATTATATTTGTTTTACAGAAGCAGGCCATAAGAGCAATCTGATTTAAAACCTAAAGAGTCGCTCAGACAAAAATTTAAGGAAATTAATATATTAACTTTGGCTTCTCAATACATTTATGAAAATGTAATGTACGTACACAAAAATAAAAGTAGTTATACAAAAATAAGTGATATTCATTCTGTAAATACTAGGAACAAACACAAGCTAGTAGTACCAGTTACTCGACTCCACCGAGTCAGTAATTCATTCTTGGGGCGATGTATACGCTTTTACAACAAAATCCCAAAAAATATACAAAATTCGACCTGCTCAAAATTCAAAAACTTTATTAAACATAGTTTGTATAAAAAGGGTTATTATAATGTTAAGGAATTTATGGATGATAATAACCCCTGGGAATGAGGTGTTCGCTGCCAGGCTGTTTCTAATTTGTTTTGTGTGGTTAATTGTGTAATATACATGATTGTAATCTGTTATTTAAAAAAAAAGTCCCGCTGGGTTTCTTGCTGGTTCTTCCCAGGACAGAGGTTTTTTCGAACCAGTGGTAATTAGACAAAAGAGTGACTTTCAATAAGTATTATTTATAATCTATATTGAATAAAAAAGTTTCTGTTTCTGTTTCTGTTTCTGATAGGGCGAGTGGCGCATCGCCATACCAACACTCCTCTTCCTCCGCGACTCCACCTCGGCTGCAGCGGTGAGGGAGCGGACCAACCCCGCAGCAGCCCACGACACATCCGAAGTGGGCTCGCCGAGCCCACACCAGATGTCGGGCCGGCCCTACACCTCAGGCCAGCCAAGGGGTTCCTCTTTGTTCACCGCGGGTGACCAAGCCACGGCTACTAAGCCCCCGCCGACAAGGCGGGAACCCGTTCGAGGGAACCTAACCTAACCTAACCTAACCCAGTCCGGTGTCAACTGCCGTCCCTAACGCCACGTTTCTGAGTTGCTCCGAGCCTTTAAATTCGTAAAAATAGGTTTTGCATCTGATTTTGGTTTATTATATATCAAAAGATGCGCTGACTCGCGGTTTCATAAATTGAAAACTGCATGAAAATTGGAGTTGTAGTGAAAGATATAGTGAAAATAGTGATTTTTAAAAAGTGAAAATTTTCAAAGTGAAACGCTGAGTGATTTAACGCTATTACCCTAATATTTTAAAGTGCGGCCTTAAAGCCATCATCGGCCTATATATGTGGAAAATATCAGATTTTTGTGACCATAGTTTAAGAGAAAAAGAAAAAACAAGTGCCACGGGCACGTGTTTTACGATCCAGAACCGTGGCTGTTTTGAAGCCGCACCAGTGGCGAAAGCGGAGAGGAGCCGGGAGCAATTTACAAAACTATTAAAAGTTAAGTGGATGAGGAGTTATTGAAATTTCAAAAATTTGTAAAATTTAAAAATTTAATATCTTTAAAAATAGAGTGAAGACCCCTTGTTTTTATAATAAGTTAATGCTAACAGTAGGATAAGAAATGTATACTTATATAAAATTTTAGAATTTTCTGATAAGTAGTTTTTAAGATAGGATTTTTCAAAATTTTTAGTTGAACACGTGCTACCTTTTAATAACGAGTAAAGTAATTATAATATATATATACATAGAATTGATAATGATATTAACATATTAGAAATTTTTGTAGATTTTTAACAAACCAAAATTAGCTGAAAAAATCCAAATTACTTAAAAATTATCATATTTTGGAAAAATTTGAATAAAAGGGGGCTTAAAACTCCAAAAGATATATTTAGCTGTGAACTAGACGCCGAGACCTTTTAAACGAGCCCAAACACGGGCCAAATCAGCTAAAGGGCGCCCAAATTAACATTTTACCAATAGGGCCGGCGGCCATTTTGTAAACATTAAAAACGCAATAACTCTGCTTGTAGGGATCGTAGCGGGTTGCGGTTTTGGGCTATATTATTACGGGACAGTTTCTGGTCCACCTACAAAATTTCAGGCTTTTTTGAGCTCATGTTTTCAGTGTCCTGAAAGTGGCTCTATCAGAAAGAATAGGAAAATAGTAGTAATATAGTCGAAGCGCGGGTCTCCTGCGGTTTCTGGAAGTAGAGTTATTGGCAGTCAAACTTCAAATTTGACATTACGGCAGCCATCTTGAAAAACAAAAAAGGCTTATATCTGCCGAACTAGGAGTCGCAGAAGACTGGGGTTTTGACCCTAGACGTAAGCAAGGAGTGCTGAAACAGATAAACCAGATTTCAGGAAATTTCAGAGACCAAAAAGTGTAAGTCCTGAAAACTGTACAACACTATAGCCCTAGTCGAGCCCACCAAAACGAGCTCAAGCGCGGAGCTGTAAGCCCATCCGTTCAGGAGTTACAGCGCTTTAACCGTAATTTTGGCGGCCATCTTGCTTTGAAACCATAAATTGAAAGCGCTGTAACTTGGGAACCCTCTGGGCTAGGTATACCGCGTTTGGGTTCCTTGAATAGGGCTCGGAGAGCGCTTTTAGCTGGTCCTTAGAAAGAGACTCTACGTAGAGCCTATAACTTGTTATTCTGTAAGTCTCTTTTTATGAAACATTTTTAAATTTTTTAATATTAGTGGACATATATCTTTCAGGAATCCTTATTATTTCATTATTATTTTTCAATGTGAATAATGCAAAAAATATAGACGTATCTACATAGAGAAAAAGTATATTAAGGAAACTTAGTGGAATAGTTAAAAATAAGCATAATAGGAATAGGGTTTATAGACCGACTCTAGATAGGGTCGTATATAGGTTAAAATAAACTAAATTTTAAGAGATTTATACAGACGTATAAAATAAGTAGTACTAATAAATATTAATTGTTAACCTTTCTTTGTTAAATTATCCGACCTGAAATTATAGACCGGCTCTACATAGAGTCAAAATTTTTATTTTCTTTATTAGTTTGTAAATTAGAGTAAGATTTTATTTGTAGATAAGTGTGACCAGCTGTGGTATAGAGATTTTATAGAAATAAGGTAAAATAGTGGAGAAGACTAGGTAGAACCTAACCTGACCAAGACCTGAACTTACCATAGCCGTGTCGAACTGCAAAAATATTTTTATATTTTTATATTTATTTTATTTTATACAACTTTTACAAATTTACTTTTTATTTTTTGACATATATAATTTACCGTACAAACTACGGTGATCAATTATTGTGATCAAAAGACGCGTTAATCCCTAACATGTTCGGCATCCGTACTCCCGCTAAAAAGATCGAGGACAGCGCCAGGGACATGAGCCCTCAGGGCTCCAATGGGGACAGAGAAGGGACCTTCTCCAAAACCAATCAAAATACGCTGGCCTCAAGTGTGAGAAGAAGTATAGGAGAATGGGAGACAGGAGAACAGATGCAGAAGTAGGAACACACAGCTCTCCAAAAAGGAGGCCCCGCTTGGTCGCCTGAAACAAAAACCATGCCGCCTCAGGAAGCAAAGGGAACAACCTGCAAGTGCAAGAGGAGCCAACAGAAGGCTCACCAAAGACGGGGAGTACAAAATATGCGGATCGTCTGACGGAGGCCGTGCATGCCTATAAAGCAAAATTGCACCTTAATAATTCACGCAACCTAAGAACAGACATCAAAACCGAGGTAACTCAGGTAATAGAAAGACTTTACCAGCTAGTTAAAGAGGCAGAGACAGGAAAGAGCATAGGAAAAGAGAAAGTTAAGAGATCAAGAGAAAAAAGAGGAGAAGAAAGAAGATGAATGTGAAAGAAGAACATCAGAGGAACATATATATTAATAAAAAGTTAGATGAACATGGTAAACTTTGAAGAACAACAAAGAGATTGGAAAGCTAAGGGATGAATTGAAAAATAAGAAAGTAAGGAAGATAGAGGAACGTACGCGAGTATACTAGCTGGAAAACCGAAAAGCGTATCCTCGGAAAATAAAGCCATGCACTCGGTGGCTATTACATCAACCGATGAAAAGGAGACCGGAGATCAGGTGATGGACAAAATAAGGAAGGCAATAAATGCAAAAGAAGAAGGACTCAAAATAGATAAGATCAGAAAGCAAGGGACAGAAAGGTAATAGTGGGTTGTACCCAAGAAGAGTTAAACAAAGTTAAGGAAAAATAAAGAACGCAAGCAAACATCTAAATATAGACGACATAAAAATAAAGACCCACTCGTAATTTTGAAAGATGCTACAATACAATACAGATGAAGAGATAGTAAAGGCAATTAGAGTTCAAAACAAACAACTCTTTAAAGATTTGGAAGACAATGAGGATAGAATAGAGATAAAATACAAGAAAAAGTCCAGGAACTCATACATCCCACATTGTACTGAAAGTCTCGCCCCAGTTATGGACCTGTCTCACAGAAGCTGCAGTGATTCACATAGATCTCCAACGAGTGAGGGTAGCAGACCAATCCCACTTGTTCAATGCTCACGGTGCTTGGGATATGGACACACCAAGCGCCTGTGCAATGAGACTACAGAGGTCTGCAGTCACTGCGGAGGCCCACACCTCAGGACAGACTGACTTTCCGGAGAAATACCATCATGCAGAAATTGCATAAGGGCAAAGATGGATAGTAAAGACCACAATGCGTTCAGTTCAGAGTTCCCGGTGAGAAGGAATGAAACCTTAGCACGATCTACCGTAGCTTATTGCAAGGTGGTCCCAAGGTCTAACAGAAACCCACTCACCGGCAACCACCGATATCACGCGATACAGGTAAACCTCCAGAGAAGCGAGTTAGCCACGGCCGAAATGATCATCGAGGCGACCAGGAAAAATACATCGTTCGCCCTGGTCCAGGAACCCTACATAGGTCGTATCGGGGAGATGAAGAACTATCCGGGGACACGAATAATACAATGTCACAGAGAACCCAACACCGAAAAGGTAATCAAGGCAGCCATTGTATTGTTCGACGACACCATTAACATAACCCAGTGTCCCGGTCTAACAACGGAAAATATAGCAGTCGCCAAGTTGAGGACAGGGGCCTGGGAGATGGGAGTGGTGTCTGTCTATCTGGAGTGCGACAAGCCCATCGGTCCATACCTGGACACGATCGAAAAGGCCGTAGAAGCTCTGGGGACTGTAAACGTGATATTCGGTGGTGACGTGAACGCATGGAACACCTGGTGGGGAAGCCGAGAAACGGATAGCAGAGGAATGGAGTTGGCTGCCAAACTCGACGAATTGGAGCTTCATGTACTCAACAGGGAACTGATCCCACTTTGATACCATCAGAGGTGGGAGAAGATTCACCAGTTGTGTGGACATAACTACCTGTTCGACGAGCCTGCTAGGGGAGGGAAAACTGGAGGCTATCAGAAGAGATAACTGGTTCGGATCACAGGGCAATCCTATTCGAGATAAACTTAGAAAATCAATTTGCACAGACATAGCTAGAACAACAAGAAAATTTTACACTAAAAAGCAAACTGGAGTGAATTTCGTGAGAAACTCCTCCAGATTTGGAGAAAATCAATCAAAAATAGAAGTAGATAAGATAGAAACCACAAAAGAACTAGAAACGAAAATAGTAGAAGTGACAAATGCAATCACCATGATGTGATAATATTTAAATTAAAAAAACAAAAACGCATGGGGTTGCCCTGGTGGACTGAGGAGTTAACACAGCGTAAGAAAGAAGTCTCCAGATTAAAGCGTCGAATATCATCACAGCACCAATTCGTCGAGAGTGGGTTGTGGAGCAGTACCTCAAAGCAAAAGAGGAGTACCATCAGGAAGTAAAAAGGGCTCAAACTTCCAGCTGGAAGGACTTTGTAGCAGACAAGAACGAGAGTCAATGTGGGATGGAATCTATAGAGTGATAGGCCGTACAACACAGAGGCAGGAGGACGTTCCCCTTGCCCTAAATGGAAATATCATGGGAAATAAAGAATCAGCAAAGACTCTGGCTGAGACATTCTATCCGGATGACGATGTTCGGGATGATGACGCAGGACACAGGCAGATAAGAGAGGCAAGAGTAAAACGAAGGGTCACATGATGATTCATGTGACCCACCTTTTACCATGGAAGAGCTAAAGTGGTCTGTGTCTAGTTTCAACCCTAAGAAGGCACCAGGATACGATGGTCTCACGGCAGACATTTGTGAAGCAGCGATTGCTCTGGATTCAGCAATGTTCCTGGCGCTGGCCAATAAGTGTCTCAGTTTGGCATACTTCCCCAGAAATTGGAAAGAGGCAGTAGTAGTGGTACTGCGGAAGCCAGGAAAAGTGGACTACACACATCCCAAGTCTTATAGACCAATTGGACTGCTCCCAATCCTGGGAAAAATTTTTGAAAAGATGTTGGTCCGAAGGAAATTGCACATCATTCCCAACATCAGCCATAAACAGTATGGTTTTATGCCACAGCGCAGCACCGAAGACTCCCTCTATGACATGATGCAGCACATAAAATCTAAGCTCAAGAACAAAGAACTGATTCTACTTGTATCCTTGGACATAGAGGGAGCCTTCGATAACGCCTGGTGGCCGGCAATAAAATGCAGACTAGCAGAGACGGGGTGCCCAATAAACCTAAGGCGCCTCATAGACAGTTACCTCGAAGAAAGAACAGTCTGCATCAGGTACAGTGGAGCAGAATGGGTCAAAAAGACAACGAAGGGATGTGTGCAAGGCTCAATAGGGGGTCCTATTTTTTGGAATTTGTTGCTCGACCCACTATTAAAGGAGCTAAGCGACAAAGGGGAATACTGCCAGGCTTTCGCAGACGATGTGGTCCTGATGTTCTCCGGAGATCGGGCATTAGATGTGCAGAATCGAGCCAACGCAGCTCTCGCACATGTTCAGAAGTGGGGAGTCAGAAACAAGCTTAAATTTGCGCCGCAAAAAACAAAAGCTATGGTGATCACAAATAAGATAAAGTATGACTCACCACTTCTGAGAATGGGGGGGAAGGATATTGCGTTGTGTAGGGAAATAAAAATACTCGGACTCACGTTGGATGACAGGTTGACCTTCAGCGCACATGAGAAATGTGCTGTAAGGTACAAAACCTTTACTACCAACTGACAAGAGCAGCTAAGATCAATTGGGGCTTGAACCCGGAGATCATCAGGACCATTTACATTGCGGTAACGGAGCCGATCATTATGTACGCTGCAAGTGCATGGGCACGGGCAACTCACAAAAAGACAATTAAAAAGCAGCTCGACGCGCACAACGAGGGTTTATTCAGAAAATTATAAAGTCCTATAGAACCGTATCTTTACACTCGGCCCTACTACTCGCAGGGCTGCTTCCTTTGGACCTAAGGGTTCGGGAAGCAGCCTTGCTTTATGAAATAAAGAAAGGCTTCTCCCAGCGAGTGGTAGGGGATCGAGACGTGGAAAGGAAAACAGACTTCGCTAAAACACCTCATCCCGCGAATCAAGTTGAGATGCAATTTATATGCCTGGAGGACCGTGCACAAATTGACCAAAACGACAATAAAGAATTAAAAATCTACACAGATGATAGCAAGATCGAGGGGAAAGTTGGCGCTGCGCTATCTATTTGGAAGGGTGCAGCGGAGACAAGTACCCGAAAAATAAAGTTGGAAAATTTCTGCACGGTCTACCAGGCGGAGTTGCTGGCCATATTCGAGGCAACAAATCACGCACTCAACGACCAGGCAATGAGTTGCAATATTTACAGCGACTCAAGATCTGCTCTCCAAACAATTGTCCAGAGTGTTTCCCTCCATCCCCTAGCGGCAAAAACTAGAAAAAACATTTTAGAAATACAAAAACAAGGAAAATCAATTAAATTATTTTGGATAAAGGCACACGCTGGATTGGAGGGAAACGAGAGAGCAGATCAATTAGCAAAAGAAGCCGCTTTAAAAATAAAAAGAAAACCCGAATATGACAAGTGCCCGGTTTCATTTGTCAACCGACAAATCCGACAGGATTCGCTTGATGAATGGAACCGACGCTATATGGAAGGTGAGACAGCCTCCATAACAAAGATATTCTTCCCAGATGTCATAAGCGCCTATCCTATCATAAGAACACTAAAGATAGACCCAATAATATTATAAAGATAGACCCAATAATTATAATACCCAAGTGATGACAGGACATGGCGGGTTCTCAGAATATTTACACCGATTCAAGTGTAAGGAGAGCCCGGCATGTGACTGTGAACCAAACAAAGAAGAAACTGTATTGCACATAATAACAGAATGTCCAGTATATATTAAAGAAAGAAATAACATAGAAATAGAATTAGGATTAAAAATAGATAAAGATAATATATGTCAAATAATAAGCGATAAGCACACAAGAAGTAAGTTTTTAAATTATTGTAAGTTAATAGCAAATAAGGTAATAAAAAAGAATAAATAAAATTAGTATTAAGAGAACTGTAAATTATATGTAAGAATATAATCTAAACAGCTCCTCCAATCTAGCAGAAAAGTAGGTTAAAACATAGTGATATAAATGTAGATATAAATGTGATAGGAATGTTATATATGTGAAAATAAGAAAGAAGAACTTAATGTAAGAAATAAAAATAAAAGACAAAAAGAAAAATGTGTAAAAAATGTACCTGATCTCCCTCTGTACTATATATAGGGGTAATAACAAATAAAAACTATGTTATGATGTTGCATGTATTAGACTAAGAGTAGTAGGACTCCCGAATGAAAACCCGGAGTTCTCTACAACCTCTATAATATTAAGGACAAGAAATAAATTAAAATATAGAATTCAAAGTCCGTGTCAAGCTGACAATGTCTCTGACCTCCATGTCAGAGGGAAACAGCAAAACATACAATTAAAAAAAAAAAACCTAACCTAACCTAACCTATCCTTTTTTTTTTTTTTCTTGGGAAATCCATGGATACCTTCCGCTGTGGGGCAACGAAAGGTTATGCCGGACCCTACCGGCTAAAACCCCACGGTGGTCACCATCAGCGTAAACGAGGGGTCCGGGATCCCGTTCGGAACGCAACGGGGCCCTCCATCGCTTTGCTACACTAATAGCACGTCCCGGGGCAGTACATGCTACCCCAGCACCCTGCAGTGCTACCACGATGTCTCGAGACCACTTCCGAGTCATCGTCCTCCTCGGGGTTACATAACTAGGCACTGAGGCCCCCGCCCCGAGTGTCTGCAACCCCGAGGACCCGTTTCTGTAGGGGAACACCGTTTTCAAGAGGAGGCCGTGACGCGCCTTGACGACGCCGTCTCCGCGCGGGATCTGCCCTCTCCCGATCCCGCTCAGAAGCCTCCTTCTGAATCATAACAGATTCACAGAAGGTGGCTACGGCCCACGCCGAATCCCCGCTCAGCATCGCCGACACGACTGCTGGCAGGGAGAGATTCCGTCCAATGCGGTTCACCAGGATTGTCCGCTCCCGTTCCCACGCTGGGCATACTGCGAGCGTGGGAAGCGGAGTCCTGTTCCGGTCCACCACAGTGGAAGCAGTTCGCCGTCGTCTCGCGTCCGATTCACACAGATAATCACCGAAGCACCCATGCCCGGTAATTATCTGTGTAAGTCTAAAATAAATCTTCCTGTTCGTCGCTGCATCCAGGCTTCGAAGACCGGCAGGATTGCTCCAATGACACGTTTGCGTTCATAGCGCTCCTCGTCGAGTGCGCCATGTCGCCAGGGCGTTTCGTCGTTCCTGCCGTTTAATTGATTCGAGCGCTTCTTCTGGCTCACTACCACCACTCTGGCGGAGGGCACGGATTCGGTCACACCCCTGCATTTCCGCCAGTATATCTAGTGGTGGAAAGTTGCCAGGATTGTCGCCGCCTCAAAGGATATAGTGCGGTATCCTCGTACGATCCGTATGGCCATCCTCCGCTGGACACTGTAAATTTTAGTTCTACAGCGTCGGATGGCTAGCCTTTTGCCCATACAGGCGCTCCATACAGAGCTACGGACCGTATAACTCCCGCATAGAGGCGACGTACTTCCTCCGTCGGTCCCCTAGATTGGGCAGCAGTCTATGCAGCACCCGCCACCCTTTCGATTGGGGACTAGGCGCTCGAAATGTTCTTCGAAGCCCCAGCAACTGTCCAGGTGAGGCCTAGGTACTTCATGTAACTCCCCACTCTGACTTCGGACCCACCCACGCGGGCGCACGAGTCGGGTGGTTCCTTGCCCCGTGGTAATTTATGGAACCATAGGGCCTCGGTCTTGTGAGGCGCTATTCAAGCCCAACTCGTGGATTTTGGAGACGACGACTTCCACCCAAGCTCGGCGAGCTCCTTGGCCCTCTCGAAAGTTATCCCGCTGGCGATCACCAAGGTGTCGTCGGCATAGCACGACATTTACGCCAGCGGAAGGTCGACTCGCAGAACCGCATCGTACGCGAGGTTCCACAGTAGTGGACCCAGCACCGAGCCCTGTGGAACCCCGTTTGATCTCCTCCGATCTTTCTACCATCTTGCCCCACGTACAGAATGTACCTGTCGCAAGTAGTCCCAATACCTTGCAGGCAGGGGGGCACCTGATGATGTATCAGTGCCCTCCTGATTGCGTCCCAGGGTAGAGAGTTAAAGGCGTTGACGATATCAAGACTTATCGCCAACGCCACGCCACCCTGTGATACTGTTTGTTCCGACAGGGAGCGGACGCGCATAATCGCATCTAGTGGAACGCTCCGCCGGAACCCAAACTGGCTGTCAGCCAAATCGGGACCGACGCGCGACAGATGCCCGCTGAGCCGAGTGGCAACTATCCTCTCGAACAATTTGCCAATCTCGTCCAACAGGCATATGGGGCGGTACGCAGAGGGAGAATCAGCGGCCCTGCCCTCCTTCTTCAAGAGGACCAGTCTTGCCTCTTTCCAGGCTGTGGGGAACTTGGCACACCGCAGACAGCTGGTAAACAGCTGCCTGAGCCTGTCCCCCAGGGCAGCCAGACTCAGCACTAGGGCCCAGCCTGCGATTCCGTCGGGCCCCGGTGCTGTGTTCCGGACTTTGAAGCGGCTAACGGCTCGGTCCAGCTCCTCGACGGTCACCCTCATCTCATCTTGCCACTCCCATGAAGATGGCAGGTCACCTGCGGGACTTGACCGGTCCTCTGGGAAGAGCGTGCTGATCACCCTTCCCAGTAGATCCGGATCGAGAGTCTCCGTCGGGGCGACCAGGGCCGGAGCTACCCAGCACCATCCTGTATGGGCGCCCCAGGGATCTTTGTTGAGTCCTCCAGAAGCTCTTCCAGGACCGAGACCTGGCGTTGGTAATGGCGATTTGCAACGCCTTTGTAGCCGCTCGGTATGCCCTAGAGTCTGGCTATCTCTCAGGCGGAGCTCGCCGTCTTCCTTCGGGCTCTAGTGTACTGGCGCCGACACCGCAAGCAGAGCGCACGGAGCCGTGCGATTTCAGCTGACCACCAGTACACTGTTTTGCGCTTGGGGCGACTGGTTCTGGGCATCGACAGGTCGCAAATTTGCGCCATCGTACCCCGAAACCAGTTCACTTCCACTTCAGGATTGACTGAACCTCTTCGGCGTTTTCTGGCCAGGACGCGACGATGGCGGCGGCTTCGAGCTTGTCTCGGTCGAGCCGCTTGAGACACCAACGCCGCGGTGGGCTGCTCTCTCGGCGACTGGGGTTACTGTCGGGCTGTCGAAGTGAAACATCGAATACGATGTGGCGGTGGTCAGACAAAGTGACCGCCTCCTCCGCCACTCGCCAGCCCGACAGCATTTGCATTGCAGGAGGAGTTGCCCACGTAAGATCCACGATGGACTCCCCTCACCGTACACATGTGCTTACGGACCCCTGATTAATTAATCGGAGGTCCAGCCCAGCCGCCCATACCATCACTGTCTCTCCCTTGGGATCGTCTCTGGGGTTGCCCCAAGCCCTTGTGTGGGCGTTAAAATCTCCCAGAGCGATCAACGGACGAGTTTGATATTCGCGAACACAATTCGCCACCTCGTCCAGGTACGCCTCGTAGTCGGCAAGGGACCTATTAGGAGAGACATAGCAGCCCACTATGGCCAGGGGGCCCCATTGCACTGCAACAAAGCCCTGCCCTCTTCTCAATAGAGTGCAGGGTGGGGCACCCTCTCCACCCCCCCAGTAGATGGCGACGGAGCCCGATTCGTCACCGAACCAGCGAGGATGGTCGGGGACGGCATAGGGCTCACTACTGCAAACCCGCCACTCCGCAATGGTTTGCATAAGCAGATGCTGCGCATTGCGGCAGTGGTTTAGATTGCCCTGGAGGACTTTCAGGGGCGCGAATTTATAACTCAGCCACCTCCATAGCCGAGCTAATACTCGGTGCAGCGACGGAAGTCGTTGTGGCCGCCTTGCTGGTGGGTGCAGATATCTCACCATTCTTCCTTCCCTTTTTTTTGGGAGGTGGGATGCACTTCTTCCCTAATCTGTGGCCAGCAGAATGCCCGAGATCGGAACACAGGGGACATTTTAGTGCCGACGCAGTGCACTGTTTCGCCCTGTGTCCTGCTCCACAAGCATAACAACGTGCGCCCTGTTTGTTTCACTGGAGCACCTGCTGGCAACGTGCTCCCTAGGCACCGAAAACAATGCATGGGCCTGGGCTCCAGTAATTCAACTCGAGCAGACCCCAACCCACGCGCACTCGCCCAACAGCCGCAATCTTGCGGACTGCCGTGACTGGGCCCCACCCAGCATGTCCCCATGCTAGTGGGATTTCGGCGGATTTCCCGACTTTTATGTCATCCACCGAACAATCTCCTGCCTCAGCCATAGCCGCCGCAACCTCCAAAGTGCTAACGGCGTCGTCGAGGTCCCTCAGTCGAACGTCGCTTGTTTTAACTGGCCGATTGATTCGCACGTTTAGGTCTGAGAGAACCTCACGCATTTTGGCCGCCAGCTTGTCCGCCTTCGCGCCGCAATCTGGACCCTTAATTTCCAGCAGGAGTCCTCCGGTTACCGCCCGCTTCTGGCGGACTGTTTCGATGCCAAAATCTGCCAAGTGTATTTTGGCCTTGCCTCCATTACTTTGGCATAAGTAACAGTGGAGCTTTCCGACACCGTAACTGTTACGGCCGCAGATGTTGGGGCACGCAATACTTTTTTGTTTTTCCGCCTCTCTTTCGCTGTACCGGAAGGTGATGCCATCGTGGCGATCCGCTTTTCAGTGGCCCTTGATTTTTTGGGCTTTTTAGCCACTTCTACCCATGAACTGGCATTGGGCGGTACCGGGTCATTCGATACCGACGCAGCCACAGGGGGAAGATCGACCAGCGGTGGGTAGGCAGGCTTCTTTTTCCTCTTCGACCTTTGCCTTTTAGTCTTCTGTGGCTGCGACGATGGAGCCGATTGTAAAGGTGGTGATAGCCGTTGTGGTAACTCACCTCGACTCGTACCTGCCAATGGAGGTCGGATCACCCTATCGGGAAACATCTTGGCCTCAAATATAGCCAATTTTTCTTCGATTAGGGACCCAATACGCTCCATGAGGTCCCCCTCTCCATGCTTGGCCTTGTGGTGTGCTAGCACCGGTCGATTGGACGTGGCTGCTGTGTTCGGTGGATGGGCCTTTTGTGTTTCCTGCTTGCGGAGCAGATAAATCTCCTCCGTTAGTTTTTCCGTTTTAGCCGCAAGGCTGGCCAGCTGTGATCGCAATTCCTCGTTCTCCTTTTCAAGCCTTTTGATGTTTTCGCTTGTCTTGGTCCTTCGCGCAAGTTCTTCAGTCGCCGCCTTTATATTACGCACAGCTAGCCTTATACCCCTCACGAAATTGCCTTTTAGGTTGCGAGAGCGATCTGCTACCTTTTCAACGGCCTGGAGATTTATTTCGATTTGTTGGCCAAGCTCACTGTCACTATGCGTCGACATTTCGCGGGCCAACTCCTCTAGGTCGGGCAGGCTTTTTTTCGCCCTGGTGTTCGTGGGCGTTACGGAGGGGTCGAAAAGATCCTCTTCTGTTTCCATGCCTGTGGCGGCCTCTTCTTCAGAGGCTGTGGCTGACACTGCCGCAAATTTAGCAGCCACAACCGCAGCACTTGGGGGCTTGGCCTTACGCTTTCTTCCCCCTTCCGATGGGGCCGATTTAAGTGATATGGCCGAACCATCGGACGCGCCTCCATCGCTCTCAATCGCCTGATTTGCTGGCGTATTATTGGGGCGCTTAAAGCGCCCACGCTTATCTCGTGTCGGCACCGCTGTACCACCCGACACGGCTCCTTCCTTATTACTTTGCCCCTTAGGTGTTGTGGGACCCGCGGTTGACGCTTGTGCATCCCCGCGATGCAGTGGATTGCCCCCCCCAGATACGATGGGGCTGCCACAGAGCCTATTAAGGCTGCTGGGGGTGGACTCCCCGCTTTTGGCGGGACCACCCTGGGGAATAGATTTTTTGTCACACTGCATTTTTTTGGTTCCTTTTTTTACAGGGTGCGGTCCCTGAACCCCTTCCCCCCAAGGCTTGGGACTGGGCTCCCCCCCAGCCATTCATCCCTCAGCACCTTAGACCTTAGGATTGGGGTTACTTTTGAAGAGGTTTTCTTCCTCGCGGCCCTGCGGGGGCCCCCGTGCCCGGGTTACGGGCTTACGGGTTGTCCGGCATTGGTGCACTTGGCACATCGCCGCACAGAGATCGCCCGGTATCGGTGCGCTTGGCACATCACCGCGCGGGGTCACCCAGCATTGGTGCGCTTGGCACATCGCCGCGTGTGTTGCATCCCCTGTCCGCTCTAATCAAAGAGCGATACCGGGAGCAACGACAAGCCTGTGAAGGCCCATCTCTTAGGGCATTAAGCCCCGGGCGTTTCTAGTCCTAATGGAACCTCGGGTACGCCAAACCCCGGCCAGTTTTGGTCCGCGGCGGTTTCCCGCTACCACCCATATCTGGGTGGCGTTCCCCTATCCGCCACCTGGGGACGCGCCCGATGGGAGGACTGGCAACTCCACACGGAACCTAACCTAACCTAACCTAACCTTTTTTTTTTTTTTTGGGGAAATCCTCATGGACTACCTCCGCCTGGGGAAAGGCGGAGGGGCGTGCCGGACTCTTACCGGCTAAAACCACCCAGTGTCTCCTCGCACGTATGCGCGGGGCCGCAGGAATCAAATTCTTCCGCAGCCCCACACTAGTGCTGGCCCGGTCTGTCCGGGCCTCGTCTCCTGCACGGGGTAGTGAGGTGTTCGACTACCCGTGCATCGCCTCAGAGGCGCGCGCCGACACCCGCTCGCGCCTCCGCCTCAGGTCCATCGAGAGGGGCTGGGACTTCCCAAGTCCCTCGCCCTGGACCCATTCATGGGGCCGGAAGAGCGCTTAGTAGCGCCCGCTCGCGGCCCCGGCAGAATCTGGTCTTTGGCTCCGCCGCCAGCAAGTTTCGGCCGCGGAGGGTGGGAGACGGCGCCTCGCAATACCGACACTCCTCTCTCCCCGCGGCCCCACCACCACCGCATCAACGGTGCGGCCCCGTCTGAGTCGCGGAGGATAGGGCGAGTGGCGCATCGCCATACAACACTCCTCTTCCTCCGCGACTCACCTCGGCTGCAGCGGTAAGGGCGGACCAACCCTCCGCAGCAGCCCACCGACACACATCCGAAGTGGGCTCGCCGAGCCCAAAACGGAGTGGCACCTCAGGCCGGCCCTACACCTCAGGCCAGCCAAGGGGTTCCTCTTTGTTCACCGCGGGTGACCAAGCCACGGCTACTAAGCCCCCCCACGACAAGGCGGGACCTAACCTAACCTAACCTTTTTTTTTTTGCGGAAATCCTCATGGACTACCTCCGCCTGGGGAAAGGCGGAGGGCGTGCCGGACTCTTACCGGCTAAAACCACCAGTGTCTCCTCACGTGCGCGCAGGGCCGCGGGAATCAAATTCTTCCGCAGCCCCACGCTAGTGCTGGCCATCTGTCGGGTCTCGTCTCCTGCACAGGGTAGTGAGGTGTTCGACTACCTCGTGCATCGCCTCAGAGGCGCGCGCCGACACCCGCTCGCGCCTCCGCCTCGGGTCCATCGAAGAGGGGGCTGGGACTTCCCAAGTCCCTCGCCCTGGACCCATCCATGGGGCCGGAAGAGCGCTTAGTAGCGCCCGCTTGACCCAGCAGCGAATCTGGTCTTTGGCTCCGCCGCCAGCAAGTTTCGGCCGCGGGTGGGGAGACCGCGCCTCGCAATACCGACACTCCTCTCTCCCCGCGGCCCCACCACCACCGCATCAACGGTGCGGCCCCGTCTGAGTCGCGGAGGATAGGGCGGTGGCGCATCGCCATACCAACCTCCTCTTCCTCCGCGACTCCACCTCGGCTGCAGCGGTAAGGGGAGCGGACCAACCTCCCGCAGCAGCCCACCGACATCCGAAGTGGGCTCGCCGGGCCCAAAACGGAGGTCAGCCTCAGGCCGGCCCCACACCTCGGGCCAGCCAAGGGGTTCCTCTTTGTTCACCGCAAAGCCACGGCTACTAAGCCCCCGCCACGACAAGGCGGGAACTAACTAACCTAACCTTTTTTTTTTTTTTGCGGAAACCTCATGGACTACCTCCGCCTGGGGAAAGGCGGAGGGCGTGCCGGACTCTTACCGGCTAAAACCACCCAGTGTCTCCTCGCACGTGCGCTCAGGGCCATCCAAATTCTTGGCCACGCTAGTCACTGGCCCGGTCTGTCGGGTCTCGTCTCCTGCACAGGGTAGTGAGGTGTTCGACTACCTCGTGCATCGCCTCAGAGGCGCGCGCCGACACCCGCTCGCGCCTCCGCCTCAGGTCCATCGAAGGGGCGGGGACTTCCCCAGTCTCGCCCTGGACCCATTCATGGGGCCAGAAGAGCGCTTAAAGCGCCCGCAGCCCCAGCGGCGAATCTGGTCTTTGGCTCCGCCGCCAGCCAAGTTTCGGCCGCGGAGGGTAGGGAGCGGCGCCTCTGTACGACACTCCTCTCCCCGCGGCCCCAACCCAACCGCATCGCAGTGCGGCCCCGTCTGAGTCGCGGAGGGGGCGGTGGCGCATCGCCATACCAACCTCCTCTTCCTCCGCGACTCCACCTCGGCTGCAGCGGTAGGGGCGGACCAACCCTCCGCAGCAGCACCGACACACATCCGAAGTGGGCTCGCCAAGCCCACGGGCAGCCACCTCGGGCCGGCCCCACCTCAGGCCAGCCAAGGGGTTCCTCTTTGTTCACCGTGGTAGACCAAGCCACGGCTACTAAGCCGCCACGACAAGGCGGAAACCCGTTCGGGGGAACCTAACCTAACCTTTTTTTTTTTTTTTGGGAAATCCTCATGGACTACCTCCGCCTGGGGAAAGGAGGGCGTGCCGGACTCTTACCGCTAAAACCACCCCGGTGTCTCCTCGCACGTGCGCGGGGCCGCGGGAATCAAATTCTTCAGCCCCACTAGTGCTGGCGGTCTATCGGGCCTCGTCTCCAACACAGGGGTGAGTGGTGTTCAACTACCCCGAGCATCGCCTCAGAGGCGCGCGCCGACACCGCACGCCTCCACCTCGGGGCCATCGAAGAGGGGGGGATTTCCCCAGGTCCCTCGCCCTGGACCCATTCATGGGGCCGGAAAGGGCGTTGTCCGCCCTTCTCCTGCGCTCAGTGTGCCTTCTGCGGCCGGGAAGGGTCGAGATCTCCTTTCCCGTTCCGCACTTTCCTCTGCGACATCACGTCCTCGCAGAAGGACACCACACGTCCCACGACTCTGCGCTACCGACCATCTTCCGCACTAAGGCCGGCAGCGACAGATCGCTTCCTACTTCATTTGTGAGGACACGGCGCTGCTCCTCCCAAGCTGCACACTCGGCGAGCGTGTTTGCGCCGTGTCCTCCTGCAATGGACGCAGTGGTGGCACCGGCGTCCGGCTCCTGTCTATGCGGCACAGGTACTTGCCGAAGCAGCCGTGCCTCGACAGCATCTGCGTCACCCTAAACGACAGGGAGCCGTGCCTTCTCGAGCCAGTCGTCGAGTACTGGCCGGATCGCCTCGACGGTAGCGAGGCCGGCGGTGAGCGCAAGCCTTTGCCGCCATTCCGCCACCAAGACCTGACGGAGCTCCTCTCGGCGCAGCGCGATCTGCCGCTGCACCGGCCTCAAGCCCGTGCCCGCTCTTTCTCGCGCCATCGATATAATGAGTACTTTCGCCTCTAAGTCCCAGGGCGGGGATCCGGCCAGGACGCAAGCGCCCTCGTAGGAAATCGTGCGATACCGCGGACGACTCTGACGGCCATCGCCCTTTGCGGTTTTCGCAGCATGGCGAGTGCTGGCCGTCATGTCCATCGCCACACAGGGGCCCATACGGGCCGCCATGGATTCACGTTCCCGCACCTACAGGCGGCACTCAGGCCCCCAAGTTGGGAAGCAACGTTGAAAGCGCGCCCGCTGCCCCATCAATTTGGGCGCCAGCCGCCGGAAGTGGGTCCGAATTCAGCGGCTGTCGAGCACAATCCCAGATACTTCATGGTGGACTCGACTATCCGGCCGCTGACCACGATGTGTGATCGGAGGCGGCGCGCGTCGAGGCCATGGAACTCGATGGCCTCCGACTTTTGGGGCCACCTCCAGGCCCAGGCGCCGGATGCGGTTCACCACTTGTGACACCGCAGCCGTGGCAATAACGCTGCTTCCTGTGCGAGCTCCCGGGCGGTGACAAGCGTGTCGTCTGCATAACACGTCAAGTCGGCGCCGATGGGGTTCACCTCTCAGCACCCAGTCGTAGCCGATGTTCCACAGGAGCGGTCCCAAGACCGATCCCTGCGGAACACCGCACGACATGACGCCGACCAGCGCCGTCACGTCCGATACGTAACGTATCTCTCTTGGTAAGCCCCTATTGTGCGGCGGAGGTAGGGAGGCACGCGATGGTAATTCAGCGCCTCCCGAATACAACTCAGGGTAGGGTGTTGAAGGCGTTGGAGATGTCTAAAGACACCGCCAGCACCACCCACCCCGGATACTGTCTCCTCCGCCAGGGCCCTCACGCGCGTAATAGCGTCTATGGTGGAGCGCCCGCGACGAAAACCAAATTGGTTCTCGTCCAGGTCCGGCTGCTCTCTGCACAAGTGGCTGACGAGGCGATCTGCGATGATACGCTCAAAAGTTTGCCCGCCTCGTCAAGCAGCACTATGGGCCGGTACGTGGATGGTGAGTCCGTGGGGCGCCTCCTTCCTGAGCAGGACCAGCCTCCTCCTTCCACACACTGGGAAGCTGACCCTGCTGGAGACATGCCGTGAAGCCCCTCAACTGGGGCTCTAGCTCCTTCAGAGCCAGGACGAGAGCTCGACCAGAACTCCGTCGGGTCCGGCGCTGTGTTCTTAGCCCGGTCGCGACACGCTCTCGTCTCTGCTTGCGTCACCTCAGGGACATCGGTGCTCTCCTCTTCTGGAGAGTCTGTGGCTGAGGCGAAGCCATCGCCGGGGAACGTGTCCCACTCGTTCAGGAAGAGAGCCGATACCACCGCCTCTAGCAACTGGGGTTGCATGTTTTGTGTTAGTGGAGGCGCCCAGGGACGCAACACCCATGCCCAACGGTAGGGGCGCCCCTGGATCCCGATCTAGGGACCCCAGTAGCTCCTCCCTGGCACGCGACTTTGGTCGCCGATGGCCAGCCACAGAGTCTCCTTAGACGCGCGGTACACCTCATATAGCGCGTCCTCCTCGGCGGAATCCGTCGACGTCGCCTCCGTATCGGGTGTACCGGCGACGAGCCGCAACGCACGCTATGCGCAATTGTGCGATCTCAGCGGTCCACCAGTACACCTGGTGCTTTGCGGACCGTTGGCGGACACGGGCATGGACGCGTCGCAGATCTGCGTCATCGCCCGCGAAACCATAGCGCCACCGCTTCGACGTCGACGGGGCCGTCCGTCGTCGACTCCCAGATCCAGGACTGGACTAAGGCAGCTTCCTCGAGTAGTTCCTGTCGATGCGCTGGCGCCCAACGCAGGCCGTCATTAATCGGGGTTGTTGGATGGCGGCCGCTCGCGGACTGGGCAGAGACGTCGAACCGGATATATCGATGGTCCGACAGCGTCTCCACCTCTACGGCGACACGCTGGTCGCGGACTCGGCTGGCGACAGAGGGGCTAGCAGGACGTCCACTATCGACCCGCCCTGCCGCGCGCGTGTATTCCGAACCCCGATTCACAACGACCAGACCAGTCGTCACCGTCCACTCTTCAGCACCTCGCCCCGGTCGACCGGAGATCCCGCCGATGACTTGGCGTTGAGATCTCGAAACCAGAACAGGTCGAGGGTGATAGCGGCCTACGACGGCGCCCAACTCGACAAGGAAACCCTCAAAGTCGGCGAGACTCTTGTTGGAGAAATACGCCCTACAATAACGATGCCAGAGACCGCAGCAAGCCAGCCGCGGCCCTGAGACGGGTCGATCAGAGTCTCGCCAATAATGGCCACCAAACCGTCAGCGCATCCCAACCAGTTGTCGCGGGCGGGAATGAAGCGGTTCGGCGACCACAGCCACGTGAATTGACCACTCTGCCATGCTCTGGGTAGGAGATCCTGAGCTCTGGCACAGTGGTTGATATTGCCCTGGAGAAAATGGAATTTTGCCGTTACTGACATTCCATTCCCTCGGCAACGGTCCTGGGCCGGGAGTCGGCCGCGGAGCTGCTGCCTGGGGGCAGCGAGGTTAACCCGGCAGGCAGTGCTCCTCTTCTTTTCTTTTTCTTTTGGCCTTGCTGGGGCGCCCACAGGCCCTCCGCCTACTCTGTGCTCCGCTGGCCTTCCCAGCAGAACAAAGGCTGCAGTTAAGCGCCGCAGTGCACAGGGCCTTAGCCAGGCTGGCCGCAGCTATAACAGAGGTCACTACGGTCAACCTCGGCGGTGCACTTCGCCCGGACGTGCCCTTTTCCAGGCACCGGAAGCACCGCAAAGCCGGGGCTGTAGTAGCCTGGTCCCGCCACCCAGCCTACCAGCAATCTGCCGCTATCGGCGATCTTCTTCGCCGACGCTACAGGGCACCGAACCCAGACCGCGCCGAGTCCGGTGGCGTCGGTGCGTATATCGCCAGCCCGCACCTTGTCCGGCGGACACTCTCCGCTTCTGGCAACGGCCGCCACCACCTCCTCAGGGTCACCGAGTCGTCCAGGCCAGCAATCCGCACCTCTGCGGTTTCATTGGTCTGGAGACCCGGACGTCCTCAGGGTTGAGGACCTCCCTCATCTTGGAGGCAGTGCATCCGCCTTTTCGGCACTGCCGCTCACAGTACCAGCCACCTCGAACAGCCGCGCACCCGTGACAGCCTGCTTGAGGGTGACGGACTGAAGGCCAAGATCTGATAATTTGATCTTGGCCTTGGCCTCGGCGATGACCGAATGGTACGTCACGCCACGCTCCACAGCTCCGGGCTGCAACGTGAGCGTCACAGCATTGGACCGCGGAACATGCACAGCCGGTCTCTTGAGACCGTCTTTGGCAGTCCGCCGCGCAGGTTTAGGGCCGTCTTTGCGGTTCCACCTGGGGCGCATGCAGCTGCGGCCTTCTTGGCGGCTTTGCGGGCCTTCTTGCGGCCCGACTTTCGCCAGGTCTCACCCTTAGACCTGGCGGTCGTGGGCTGGTCACTCGGAGGGCTCCTCCGCGGGCTTTGTTACCTCCGCGGGCTTCCCCTTTGAGGCGCAAGTCTCGGCGGCTCCTCAGTCCTCCGCGTGTCAGCCGCTAAAGGCGGACGGAGGATTTCCGCCGGGAGACGCCGAGAAGTGCCTCCAGTCGAGCGTTAACCATGCTCCCGCACGGGAGTCAGGGCCACTACAGGTGCGTCGGTGGACGTGCGTCGCTGTTGCTGCTCGCTTAGCGCAGCGACTTGCTGCCGGAGGTCCTCCAGATCATTTCTGAGGCGGCTGTTTCCTCCTGCAGCTTTGCGCCTCGTCAGAGGCCGTCCTGGTGAGAGGATGCCAACCGCCTCCCTAATATCAGCGCCTCCTTTAAGCCACGGGTGAACGTTCGCTTTCAGGCTGCCGGACTTGGTGGCAACCTTCAGGTTAAGTCCACCCATCGAGCCCAGCTGGCTCAAGGCCACCGCAGATGCTCTCCCCATTCCGCTGCAAGAGCAGCTCGTCGCTATGTCAGGCCATTTCCGATACTTCGTCGGCCGCGACGGCTGCTGCTCCCCTCTTGGCGCGTTGAGCTCCGCCTTTGAGCCCCCAGCGAGGCACAGCTTTCACCGCCATCGTCAGGGTCCTCCGTAGTGAACCCATGTCACTTTCTGCTTCACTAGCCGCCGAGGTATTGGAGCACACAATCTGTGCTTATCCCTCCGCGGCCGGCCTGCAGGCACTCTTCTCGTGCCTGTCGACCCTCCCCGAAGTCGGCAACTTGGGGCCGGCAGGCCTTCCTCGTCTGAAGATCAGCACACTGGACGTTTCCTGGCGGAAGACGTCCCACGCGACTGATTTCCACCGCTTTGTTATCCGATTCATCGTCGTCCGATCCGTAGTTTTGAGTTAAGATTTTTGAAATATTTAGATAACACGTGTCCTCTTATATTAGTAGGTGTTAGCAAATTTGCGGCTGATTTTGAAATAGATAATAGCTTGAGTTATTAATTTTCAATAAAGATCCGTTTTCAGATTAAAATTATCTTCAAAATCATCGGAGTTATTGATTTTTCATTATTTTTTTTTTGTGTTTTCTTTCATAAAATTTTAAATAATTAAATATCATTTATTTTTGTTTTACCATTAAATAGAGCTTTCAAACCCCTTTCCAAAGAGCCCAAACTCGATAAGGTTACCTTTTACCGTTCGGGAATTGGAAAAATTTTGCATAATAGGACGCCATTTTGAAAAACTTTAAATTGAAATTACTCTTAAAGTTCAAACCATAAAGAGGTCGTGTTTGGACTTATTAGAATTGTCAAGGACTCTTCTACCAAGATTTGCATTCAAAATTAATATTTCACTAAATTTCTCGAAATCAGGATAATTACTTAGATCTCGACCTCCTCGACACAAAGAACCCAAACACAATATATCGAAAAAATTTAGTTCCATAGTTATAAACGGAAATATATTTTTGGCCGCCATATTGAAAAACTTTAAATTTTAATTACTCAAGAACTGTAGGTGATAGGATAGTCGAGTTTGGACTTATTTCAATCGCCAGAACGTAGCCAAAGTAAATCCATCAAAATTTTCCGGCCGCCATATTAAAAAATTTTTAAATTTAAATTACTTACGAACTATAGGTGATAGAATAGTCGAGTTTGGACTTATTTGAATCATCAGGACCTAGCCAAAGAAAATCTGTCGAAATTTTCTGGGCACCATATTAAAAAAAAATTACATAGAAACTAAATTACATAGAAGTTGTGAGAGATAGGATATCCGAGCTTGGACTCATTTGAATCGGCAGGACCTATCCAAACCAGATTAACGTTTATAGAAGAGAGGAGAGGAAGAAAAGAAATGTATAAGTCAACATCGGGAGCGTCTTCAGTGTCTTCTATTAAATCAAAATCATCAACAAAATCTGCTAGATCTACCGCTGGCAGTACAACACTGCGGAAGAAAGTTTTAATGCACAATGCTAACACTACTGTAAAAGAAATAGGTGATGATGATACAACGTTCGAAACAGCACAGGCCCCATCGGAATCATCACCAAATTTAGAGGCTCTAAATATTGAGGGCAAATACCCACTTGGGAAACTTGAATCACAAGAACAAGACTCCGATGACAATAGCTCTCTAGCAATGGATATGGAGGCGGAACTGCAGGTATTAGGAATTTGTAAGCAGGCCCTACGTACGGACGATGAATGGTCGGACGCTGATAGTGTAGCTAGCTAGTGAGCATAGTAAAAGGTCCAGTATCTTACCTCCTGCATATAAGAAAGCAGGTATTTCAATGGACCTGGCCACCCAAAGAGCAAATGAATTCCTACAATCCGGCAAAAAAGCGCTAGAAAAAGCCGGCAACATGAAAAAAGAATGCAAAATCGAAGTGCACGAATGTCTACAGGGCTTATATGAAGTAGCGTTATCCTTGTCTGATTCTCGTTCACGTCACCGTCTCGCGCTAGAGCAAGAGCGTTGTCGAGCTGCAAAGGAATTAGTTAGGGTAGAACGTGCTCACACCAAGCAAATAACAGAGTTACAGTCAACGTTTTATCAGAAACTTAAGGAAGCCCATGAGAGCATTCGAGAGACGTTTAAGTCTGCGGAAGCAATACGCAGCTGGCTCAACTATGAGATGGATGAGCCAATTAAGTCCATACAAAACATCCAACTTGAGATGCGTGGATTAGCAACAACAACAATCCCATCAAAAGCAGCCCTCGAATTTCCTCATGAGCAACCTACAGTCACAACGGAGACGCTAATGTTATTGTCTGGACAAATCAAAGAAATATCAGATCAAATTAATAACTTGATAAATAAAATAGACACCCTAGAAAGCAGGCCAATAGATATCGAACAGAAATTATCACCAATAAAAGAGCAGAGCACCGAACTAATCCTTCGTATGGATGGTTTTGCTGAAAACCTACACCAAACCAAGGAAATGGTTCAAAACCTGCCAACAAAGATACAAATTAACACAATACCCATGAAAGAGCAGAAAGATGAACTTCGAAAGGTAATAACCCCACTAACAGAACTTATAAACAAATCAAATAACCAAATAGAAGATTTAAAAGAATGTATTACTGCACAAATGATATGTCATGGAAATTCTGGAATAGGTACAGAGTTGGCACTCGTTGAAGTTAAAGAAAAAATCAACGACATGTATAATCGACAAATTGTTGAGACACAAACACCAAAAAATAAAACTTTTGAAAGATATGACCAAGATAACTACAAACCACAAACTACAGTAGATAATAAAGCGACGCGAACACGATCATACGCCGAGGCAGTTATACAGCCAAAATATTCAGTAATATTAGAGTCAATAGATCCACGTAACTCTAGCCACGATATTATTACGCAAGTGAAAAATGACGTCGATCTGGTAGAATTAGGAGTAAGAGTAAATAAAATAACAAAAATAAAAAACCAAAAAGTAATAATTAACTGTGATTCCCCTAAAGATAGAGCCATCTTAAAAACAGCTATCAGGGACACCTGTAAAAAACTAACAGTCTCAACCCTCCCTGCAAAGAATCCACAGTTACGTTTAATAGGAGTAGCCACAGATTTAGACGATACAAAATTAATCAAAGCAGTTATTAATCAAAATGTTAAGCTATTATCAGACCTAGAAGATGAACAAAAGACCATTAAAGTTCTCCGCAGAACAAAAGGCCGAATAAGGGAGTTAACAAACGTAATAGTGGAGACCACCCCACAAATGTGGGCGAAACTGAAAGAACAAAAACTAAGACTAGGATATCAAGTAGTGTTATGTGTGGATCAGTCGCCCGTAACACAATGCTACAGATGCCTTGGGTTTAACCACATGGCCAAAGACTGTAAGAACGAGCAACGCTGTGGCTACTGTTCAGAAACACACGACACGAGAGAATGCAGGAATATGAATCAGGCACCAAAATGCTATAACTGTATTGACTCACAGAAAACAACTTTGCCACATCCTGCTTATAGCCATGAATGTCCTGAATGGTCTAAGTGGGACAAAATAGCTAGGGCATCAGTCACCTACTGCTAAGCAAAAGGCAATCAAGCACAAAATACAGCTATACGCATTAATTCCATAAAAGTTATCCAATACAATTTGGATCGAGGACGTGCAGCAACACAAGAGTGTTTGCGCACGGCTTCGACCCAAGGATATTCCATAATATTGATGCAAGAGCCCTACATTGGAAACAAGAACTATGTTTCAGTAGGCTCTCAATTTCAGTGATACAAAAACTAGTAAGGAAATAGCGAAACCCATAAGATCAGCTATTGTCATCTTGAACCAGAACATTAACTTTGTTGTCAATCCTAATTTAGTAAGTGAAGATATTGTAGGAGTAACAATTAGATTAGGCCAAACTAAAATAGGAATAATTAGTATATATTTACATGAGAATACAAATATTGAAGAAGATGTCGCAACAATCAAGAGGTTAATAACAACAATGGACGCAGATGAATATATATTAGGAGGAGATGCAAATGCCAGCAGCATCTGGTGGGGCTGCAAGGCAGACAATAGGAGAGGAACTACCATAATGGAGCACTTGCTGAATTAAGTTTCGAGATTCTAAATACAGGCTCAAAACCAACTTTTAGTGTATATAGGAGGGAGAAAGAATGCTCTAGTATTATAGATATTACTGCATGCTCCTACATTTCTTCATAAAATTAAAACTGGACAGTCAATGAACACCTTTGCCCTTTCAAGCCTATTACTTTTGAAATCAATTTACAAAACACAAACACAGAACAAATTAACAAAGGTACTAGAAAATACAATACTACAAAGGCAGATTGGATTAAATTTACACACGAATTCAAAGAAGAATTAAATAGACGAGACATAAATGTGAAAACTATAAGAGATCAAGTTAGTAAAGAACCTAAATGAAATAGTCGACTATACACACAGTATTTTAGATGCATGCGATAAAGCAATACCACTTAAAAACCAAAACTAATTATAAAACAGCAACTTGGTGGAACAAAGAAATAACGGAAATGAAAAAGAGACGATAAGAAGAAGAAGAAGAATACGAAACGCCAACCCGAACAGACGGCAGTACGTCATTGAGCAATATCAAGCCAAGGAAAAATATAAAAGTATGATAGAAGAAGCAGCAACTAACAGTTGGAAAACTCTTTGCACTAAAGAGAAAGAAAACTTATGGCAAAGAACATACAGAATTATAAAAATTTGCACAAAGAGAAGAATATAAATTACTAAGAGACATTGACGGAACTATCCTTGAAAGAAAATCTGCAGAACTACTTGCCGAAACTTTTTATCCCAATGACTATATAGATACAGACACAAAGGAACAAACTGAATTAAGAAATAGAGCTAAACAAAAAGCAAAACAATTGGAAAATAGCATTATTGACATTAAGCAACCTTTACACCATATGAAATTGAAAGCATATTTAAAAATATGAGTCGAAAGCTCCCGGAGATGATGGGTTAACGTCAGATATCTGTCAAACAGCTTTTGAGTCTAGCAGAGATACTCATAGCGCTTCTCAACCAATGTCTCAATATTGGGTACTTTCCAGCACAATGGAAAACTGCAACGATTAAGGTCATACTCAACCAAACAAAGAAGACTATACACTACCTAAGTCTTACAGACCGATAGGACTATTACCAATACTTGGCAAGGTACTAGAAAAATTGTTTGTGAATAGACTTCAATGGCAGTTGGGAACCGAAAGGAAAATGAGCAAAGACAATACGGCTTTACACAGCAGAAGTACAGAAGACGCGCTATACGATATGCTAACAATTAAAAAGAAGGTATATCTAAAAGCAGATTGTAGCATTAGTATCCCTAGACATCGAAGGTGCGTTTGATAGCGCGTGGTGGCCAGCGATAATAAACCAATTATCTTACAAGGAGGTAGACGAATCTGTATTAAGACTTATAACAAGCTATTTAACAGGAAGAAAAACTTAGATATGCAGGAAGAGTGGTGAAACAAACAAAGGATGCATCCAGGGATCGACATGTGGTCCTATCTTATGGAACATATTATTAGATTCGCTATTACAAGATACCAAGAACACAAGAGCATGTTCAGGCATTCGCGGATGATATAATAATAATAGGAATAGCAAAGACTGGCCAACAACTAGAAAGAGATATAAACGAGACATTAAGTAAAAGAGGAGCATGGGGAAAGAAACATAAAATGAAGTTTGCACCGCACAAAACACAGGCTATGATTATCACCAAAAATTAAAATATCACCACCCTCAGCTACTTTTGGAAGGCATAGAGCTTAAATATTCAAACTACCTTAAGATATTAGGCCTCACAATAGGCAGAAACATTAACTTCAACAGCATCTAGATAACATCAGTCAAAAGGCGGTCAATCTCTACAAAATGATATCAAGAGCTGCTAGAGCGCAATGGGGCTGAACTCTGAAATAGTACAGACATATATCTAGCTGTAGTAGAACCTACTATACTATATGCTGCAAGCTGCTGAGGTAGAATCGACCAATAAAAGTACATCCAAACAAGACTCAACAGACTAACTCGTCTTTTGGAATACGCATAAGTAAAGGCCATAAAACAAACTCATTGATTTCAAGTACCCTGCTCACCAGAATAATACCGCTTCCACTAAGAGTAAAGAAAATGCTGAAATTTATGAAATCAAAAGAGGAAAACAAATTGCTGCCTACCTGGAAGGATAATGGAAACTAGGCTAAGTCCTTTCCAACTACCATCCAGCCGAAGAAGACAAAACATATACTTATAAATAAAATAGAGATATAGCCATGATAAACAACGACTGGCCAAATATATACACAGATGGTAGCAAAATCGAAAACAAAGTAGGCACAGTAACAGTCTGGAAGGGCGATATAGAAATTAAAGAACTACCTCTCCTTGAAAGCTACTGCAGTGTGTATCAGGCAGAGTTGATTGCAATATTAAAAGCTGTACAGTTTGTTTCTGAATCTGTTAAGTATCCTAAAGCCAATATTTTAAGTGACTCAAGATTGGCCATTGAAGTATCTGCAATCCATTATCACTACATCCTATTGTAGCGAGATACAAGACAGAATAACTAAATTAGAAAAGAATAGCGGACGAATTGAACTGTTCTGGATAAAGCGTACTGCGGCATTCCTGGCAATGAACGAGCTGACGAACTAGCTAAAAATGCTGCCATTAAAAATAAACAGCGCCCAATATATGACAAGTTCCCCTATCTTATAAGCACCTCACTAGAAATGCTACTCTCATGATCTGGCAACAGAAGTACATCGAATCTGCAGGCAGCGAAACAATAAAAATATTCTTCCCAAATGTATCAAAGCTTAAAAAATATTAAAAGATATCAAAATTACTAACCTTGAAACACAATTGTTTACTGGACATGGAAATAAATCCTATTTGTATCGGTTTAAGCTATCGACAAATCCACATTGCACTTGCGATGATGAAAGTGATCAAACAATGAGCACATTATCACACAGTGCCCAAATTTAACAAAATTAAATATGAATGCGAGTGCAGCGTGGATATGTCGATCAAGAAAGATACTATATCAAAAATGATGGAAGATGACAATCGCCGATCTATATTCATGCAATTTGCACTTTCTGCAATTAGAGTTATAAATAAAGAAAATGGAAGTAAATTGTAATACACATTAAATAAGAGTTAAACTTTGCTTAATACTAATATACAAATTGATATTTGATTTTTGCTTTTGCTACAAATTTATTGAAAAAATTTATTGATAAAAATGATGGTTCAATATGTAGGTATAATATAACATTAAAACACAATTATTAGTTATGTATTAGCAATGAGAAACAGTAATAAGTTAGGTAGTAGTATTGATATTATGTTAGTAGATAAAGAAACAAGTAATGTGTAAGTCAATATAGTAAAGTAATAAATAAGAAGATATAGTAACAAATAATGCATTAGTGAAGCTGTATAATGATCATGAGATTAAATATAAAGAAGTATATGTTTGTGAAAATAATAGAAGTAAGCATAAGTTAAGAGAAACTAAATTGTATAATTTACGACAAAAAAAAAAAAATATATAATTTGATGGTAAAACATGTGTAATACATTACTTAGATACAGTCGGAAGTTATGTATTAGTAAGTAGGTATAGTAATAAGTTAAATAGTAGTAGTAGTATTATGTTAGTAGATATGGTTATAAGTAACGTACCAGTTATGTAATAAAAGTATGTATAATTAGCAAATATCTGCATAACGATCATAAGATTACAAAATAGAAGTATGTAACTCTGAAAATAATAGAAGTGCGTGTTTTAAGAGAACTAATTGAACTGTAATATACTTTACGTAAATAAAAAAAAAAAAAAAAAAAAAAAATATGAAAATAGTAATCATAACAAAATAAATAGAAAGGTATTACTGCATTGACAGCAGAAAAAAAGAAACAAAAAAAAAAAACCTAAGTTAACACCTAACCCTTCTTTTTTTTTTTTTTTTCAGAGAAATCCTCATGGACTACCTCCGCCTGGGGAAGGCGGAGGGCGTGCCGGACTCTTACCGGCTAAAACCATCCCGGTGTCTCCTCGCACGTGCATAGGGCCGCGAGAATCCTAATCTTCCAGCCCCACACTAGTGCTGGCCCGGTCTGTAGGCCTCGTCTCCTGCACGGGGTAGTGAGGTGTTCGACTACCCGTGCATCGCCTCAAGGGCGCGCCGACACCGTTCGCGCCTCCACCTCAGGTCCATCGAAGAGGGGGCGGGACTTCCCAAAGTCCCTCGCCCTGGACCCATGGGGCCGGAAGAGGCTTAGTAGCGCCCGCTTTGCGGCCCCAGATGCGGATCTGGTCTCTGGCTCGCCGCCAGCCAAGTTTCGGCCGCGGAGGGTAGGAGAGCGCCTCGCAATACCGACCTCCTCTCCCCGCGGCCCCACCACATCAACAGCGCGGCCCCGTCTGAGTCGCGGAGGATAGGGCGAGTGGCGCATCGCCATACCAACCTCCTCTTCCTCCGCGACTCCACCTCGGCTGCAGCGGTGGGGAGCGGACCAGCCCCCACAGCAGCCACCGACACACATCCGAAGTGGGCTCGCCGAGCCCACACAGGTGGCCACCTCAGGCCGGCCCTACACCTCAGGCCAGCCAGGGGTTCCTGTTCACCGCGGGTGACCAAGCCACGGCTAAGCCCCCCCGCCACGAGGGGAACCCGTTCAGGGGAGACCTAACCTAACCTATTTTTTTTTTTTTTTCGGAAATCCTCATGGACTACCTCCACCTGGGGAAAGGCGGAGGGCGTGCCGGACTCTTACCGGCTAAAACCACCCAGTGTCTCCTCGCACATGTGCGCAGGGCCGCGGAATCAAATTCTTCCGCAGCCCCACACTAGTGCTGGCCCGGTCTGTCCGGGCCTCGTCTCCTGCACGGGGTAGTGAGGTGTTCGACTACCCCGTGCATCGCCTCAGAGGCGCGCGCCGACACCCGCTCGCGCCTCCGCCTCGGGTCCATCGAAGAGGGGGGGCGGGGACTTCCCCAAGTCCCTCGCCCCTGGACCCATTCATGGGGGCCGGAAGAGCGCTTAGTAGCGCCCGCTTTCGCGGCCCCAGCGGCGAATCTGGTCTTTGGCTCCGCCGCCAACCAGTTTCGGCCGCGGAGGGTAGGGGGCGGCGCCTCGCAATACCGACACTCCTCTCCCCCCGCGGCCCCACCACCACCGCATCAACGGTGCGGCCCCGTCTGAGTCGCGGAGGATAGGGCGAGTGGCGCATCGCCATACCAACACTCCTCTTCCTCCGCGACTCCACCTCGGCTGCAGCGGTAAGGGGAGCGGACCAACCCCTCCCGCAGCAGCCCACCGACACACATCCGAAGTGGGCTCGCCGAGCCCACACGGAGTGGCCACCTCGGGCCGGCCCTACACCTCGGGCCAGCCAAGGGGTTCCTCTTTGTTCACCGCGGGTGACCAAGCCACGGCTACTAAGCCCCCCCGCCACGACAAGGCGGGAACCCGTTCGGGGGGGAACCTAACCTAACCTCACCTAACCTTTTTTTTTTCATGGGAAATGCCTACGCATACCCGCCTCGCGGGGGCAAGGACGGGTTATGTCGGACTCGCACCGACTAAAACCCCATGGTGTTCCACCTTCGGCGCATATTGGCAGGGCCACGGGAACGCTTTCGCACACATCCGCGGCCCCACCAGCGCCGGCCGCCCCATGGCAGCCCCACCTCGGGGGAGGACCTCTCCTCCCCATTCTCCTCCTCAGGCAAGGCGCACCAGGAACACAAGGCACGCCCTCCTCCACGGCCTCCAACTCTTCCTGCGTAACGGACCCCCCCGAGTCCGATACGCGGAGGCCATGGGGCCAGGAAAAACGAGCGCTCGGTAGCACCGGCTTTCCCGACCCCAGCGGCGAATCTGGTCTTTGGCTCCGCCGCCAACCAAGTTTCGGCCGCGGAGGGTAGGGAGAGCGGCGCCTCGCAATACCGACACTCCTCTCCCCCCGCGGCCCCACCACCACCGCATCAACGGTGCGGCCCCGTCTGAGTCGCGGAGGATAGGGCGAGTGGCGCATCGCCATACCAACACTCCTCTTCCTCCGCGACTCCACCTCAGCTGCAGCGGTAATGATTGCGGAGAAGTTTTGGCCAAAAACCAGAAAGTTTTTGTGCTTTCATGGACTTGGAAAAGCTTATGACAGAGTGGACAGGAATGTGTTATGGCAAACACTTAACTCATTTGGTTTGAGCGCTGGTTTGATACAGGCATTGAAGTCTCTTTATAGGGACTCTAGTGCTTGTGTCAGGATCAACGGGGTCTACTCGGACTGGTTTGGCATCCAAAAAGGTGTCAGACAGGGCTGTGTAGCTTCCCCCTGGCTGTTTAACCTATTTATGGACAGTTGTTTGCAAACTTTGAAAGTCGAAGAATGTGGGTTGAGAATGGGTGAGTTAACCGTCAAATGCCTTTTGTACGCCGATGATCAAGTAATATTTGCATCGTCGGCGGCCGAGTTGCAATGATGGTTACTTTAATGAACCGGTCATTAAAAGAAAGAGGTATGAAAGGAACGCAAGTAAGACGAAAGTGATGGTTTTGAAAGAGAAGAAAGTAAAACGTTATGTGAAATAAGAATAGAAGGAGTAGATTGAGCAAGTGGATGAGTTTGTATATTTGGGATGTTTATTTAGCAGGGATGGTAGATATGATAAGGATATAGAACGACGAGTGAACGCAGGAA
>JAGSMP010001478.1:0-50592 GCA_029286625.1 Parnassius orleans
GTTTTGGCCAAAAACCAGAAAGTTTTTGTGCTTTCATGGACTTGGAAAAGCTTATGACAGAGTGGACAGGAATGTGTTATGGCAAACACTTAACTCATTTGGTTTGAGCGCTGGTTTGATACAGGCATTGAAGTCTCTTTATAGGGACTCTAGTGCTTGTGTCAGGATCAACGGGGTCTACTCGGACTGGTTTGGCATCCAAAAAGGTGTCAGACAGGGCTGTGTAGCTTCCCCCTGGCTGTTTAACCTATTTATGGACAGTTGTTTGCAAACTTTGAAAGTCGAAGAATGTGGGTTGAGAATGGGTGAGTTAACCGTCAAATGCCTTTTGTACGCCGATGATCAAGTAATATTTGCATCGTCGGCGGCCGAGTTGCAATGATGGTTACTTTAATGAACCGGTCATTAAAAGAAAGAGGTATGAAAGGAACGCAAGTAAGACGAAAGTGATGGTTTTGAAAGAGAAGAAAGTAAAACGTTATGTGAAATAAGAATAGAAGGAGTAGATTGAGCAAGTGGATGAGTTTGTATATTTGGGATGTTTATTTAGCAGGGATGGTAGATATGATAAGGATATAGAACGACGAGTGAACGCAGGAAATAGAGTGAATGGGGCTCTACACGCTATTGTGAAGAGTCAGAATGTGTCAAAAAAGGCATGTTTGGCAATTCACAGTGCTGTGTTAGTCCCTACTTTAATGTATGGTAGTGAAAGTTGGTTCTGGCAGAAGAAGCATGAGAGTAGAATAAATGCAGAAATGCGGTCATTAAGGAGTATGCTAGGGCTGAATCTGAATGACAGGGTGAGAAATAGTGTGATAAAAGAAAAGTGTGGTTTGCAAGACGACGTTGTGACCAGGATTAAGAAAGGAATGCTTTGGTGGTTTGGTCATGTAGAAAGAATGAACGAAGAAAGAGTGACAAAGCAAATTTATGCTGCAGAAGTGAACGGCAGAGTCGGAAAGGGACGCCCTAGACGAAGGTTTATCGACCAAATTGGCGATATATTGAAAATGGGCCAGATTAGGAGTACCCTTAACCGACGAGCGTGTATGCGTAGATATATGGATGTAAAGGAAGCGAGAGAGGTGTGCCAGGATCGTACCAAGTGGAAGTCCGTAGTCTCTGCCTACCCCTCTGGGTGACAGGCGTGAGTGTTTATGTGTATATATATATATATATATATATATATATATATATATATATATATATAACTGTTATGAGACTGATATAGAGTGTCTAAATTCAACAATTTTATCACTTAAAAACTCCCTACAAATTATATCAAATAAATATGCATCGGCTCAGGATGAGATAAAAGAACAAATATTGGCCATGAATGATCTGGTAAAGTCATGTTAGTATAATTAGGAGCGCTTTGACTCCTTAATTAAACGTCAGAGTGAGTATCAGTGTTCCATACCAGGTTCATCGGGGACAATATGTGTAAATAATAATGATAACAGTAAGGACTCATTATTTTCATCTACACTCTATGACAGTGCTATAACAAAGAATATTAACTTAAAATGTAATTTAAATATTAATAAAAATAAAGTTATTATGTACTAGCTGTTACCCGCGGCTTCGCCCGCATGGTCACTGGGAAATGAACTATCCATTGCTTTTTGAATTGAAAGAAAACTGAGGTTTATAGATTTGTCAGAGATGCAGCCATTAAAAGGAAACTGAGCAAAATTGATTCGTCAGCCTATTTAAATGTTTTGAAACGCAGCGTATAGGAAAGCATGAAAATAGCCTGTTTATTCCAAATGGAAATAGGATATTTTTTTAATTAAAGGAAACTGAGCATAATTATCCATCAGGGATGCAGACTTTTGAAAAGAAACTGAGCTAAATTGATTCGTCAGAGATGCAGTTTTCTGAATTGAAAAACTGAAGCCTAAAAGATCCGTCAGAAATGCAGCCTTTTGAGTTGAAAGGAAACTGAGCTTAATAGATCCGTCAGAGGTGCAGCATTTGGAATGGAAAAGAAACTGAGCTAAATTGGAAATTTTGAATTGAAAGGGAAGATCTGTGGGAATTTGATTAATTGATTGTGGAATTTTGGAAAAAAACTAACTGAACACTATTTTAAGACGCTACTGTACACAATGTTATATGTTTTTCCATTCGGGGAAAGAATGTGGAATTCTGGGCATTTGACACACGCGAACATGCTACATACAGCTGACCATGAGAGAAGCACGGTTTTCTAAGTTGACCCCGCTACCTGTAACGTTTGCCCTTGCGCTTTATTAATTGTCATTGCAAAACTGAGCTTAATAGGAACTGCAACCTTTGAATTGAAAAGGAAGATCTGTGGAATTATAGGGATCCGTGGTATAATAACATTTTCACCTTTTCCTACGCCTGTCAAAATTGTAGCACCGATTATGTTCCGTCCAAGATGTGTCACACGCAGCCTTGTCCCGTTGGGGTGCGAAGTCAGAAGTCCTCCACGTGGGCCTGGTAGTTGCGGGTCCCTCTAGATACGTCTGGAGGGAAGAGCAGCTACTAGGCCGGTGCACCCTGGGCGCGGCAGTAATCTTCCTCGAGAAATGAGAAGAAATTCTTACTCCTTGGGGAAGGTTACTGCCGCGGCTAATTATTCTGACATGGGCGGGGTTCGTCCCGGACCAACGGCGCGTTCCACTGCGTGACCCTCTGATCAGCAGAGGGCATAGCAGAGGAGTGAGGCAGGCTCGTGCACTTACCCTGCCTCCGGGCAGACTGTGAAGGATTCATCCTTTGCTGTCACCGCCGGTCTCGTAATCCCAGTATCGAAGTGTCGTGGATCATGTCTCGCGGCTTTGATTGGGACCGAGGGTCTTGGCTTAACCGCCCGGACCGCGAGGGAGAAAACCTCTATAAAAAGTTACCCCGAATCTCAAGCGGCGACGCACCGCGAGGGGATGGATGGCTGACGGGGTTCTACGAACAAATCAGTCGATAGTGCGCTCCTCGCCAGGGTACCTGCAGACCCCCTGGCGAGTAATAAATCCTCTAAATCTGCTGCTTGGTAAGGGTCACTGCCAAGGTGGACCTTTAATTACTCCCATACTCGTGGGTACAAATATGGAAAATAAAGGAAAAAAAACAAAAACAAAAAACCAAAACCGCCGACAACGGCAACATAGAGGAGAGGAGGAATGATACGGGGACAGAGTCCGACGCCGCATCGAGCAGCGTGGGAGGCTCAGAGGCTCCCGACGCGTGGAGCCTGGGACCGCGGAGACCAGTAAGTTCCTCCGCAAGCGGTCCAGGCGGGATGGCGACCAGGGTCGTCAGCCGGTGAAGAGGCTTCGGCGGAAAATCCCACCAACAGGCGGGGCGGGCTGAGAGGCAGGGAGGGCCCTCTGACAATCAGAGGCCGAACAAGCGGCAAAGCACCGAGGAGGGCGCCACCCGGGCGATACGGCTCAGGTATCAGGCGAAGACGGATGCGACTGGCGGCTCGAGGTGGAGCGTAAGGCCAGATTCGTAAGGAGGTGGAGGCCGCGATCAAGGTCGTGGCCCACAAGCAAAAACCTCCTCAAAGTTAAAGGCCATCCCCGTGGCCTCCGCCTCCATCATGGCGGCTGCGGGGCAACTGTTGGGGCCGAGCCTAATGCAAACGAGGTAGCGGAGCTGCGGGCGGACGTGGCCCGCCTGACGTCCGCCATGGAGACTCTCCAGAAATGAGAAGCTCCGCGAACCTCCAGTCTACGTGAGCCTGCCTCTCGCGCGGCGCCCCAGACGCAGCGCCCAAGCCAGCCCGTGCCGATGGAGAACCAGGTTCTGAACCTGGTCCGGCAGGAGCTGGCTGCCTTCCAGCACCGGTTCTCCGTGCTGGAGGGCATCGTCCTGCGCCCCCTAGGGGCAAATAAGACGGCGGCGAGGCCGGCAACGGTCTCGTACGCGGCACAGCTGTCGCATCAAGCCGGGGCCGTCCAGCCAGCCTTCGGGCGGGCTGCAGTTGCCTCCTCCCCTGAAAGCCGGCTCCGGCAAAACCGGTACCGGCTGAACCGGCTCCAGCTAAGCCGGCAACGGGAAGGAGGCAAGGCGAAGGCAAAAGGGCAAAGCGGCAGCACAGGTGGTGGCTGCGCCAGCCCGTGCCTGCGGCGAATGTGCCAGCGCCAGCGGCAAGCCAGCTGCCGCCGCCGCCACCGCCCCCAGCTCCCTACACCTCCCGCGGCTGAACCCGGTTGGCGGTGGTCGGGGACAAAAATAAGGGAAGAAGGCAGCCAAAAGGCCAAAGAGCAGGAGCAGCAGCGCCAGTTCAGAGCGCGCAAGATCGCGGCTAGGCTCCGCGCCGAAGACCGCAGCTGTAGTGATTACACTACAGCCGGACGCGGAAAAGAAGGGTTACCTACCGCGATCTGCTCGCGGCGAAAAAAGCGGTGGATCTCGGGAGCTCAGGATCACCGGGGCCTCCAGCTCAAAGTCCAGACGGGGCCCGTATGCTGGAAATCCCAGGAATCCAGTGGCGCGACCGCGGACGCTCTGGCTGCCTCAGAGCGTCCCTGGACGCGGACGAGCCCAGTGTCCAGGCCGTCAGACGCGCAGACCTGCATCATGGGTCTGGACGACTCGGTATCGGAGGAGGAGTTGGTGGCCGCCGTCCGGGGGTCGCACTACTGACCAGATCAGGTCAGGCGCCATACGCCCGGACCAACAGGGTATGCATGCCGCCACGGTGTGCTGCCCTGTTACGGCAGCCAAAACCATAGTGGAGGGCCGAAGGCTTCTGGTGGGCTGGGTCTCAGCGCAGGTTAAGCTGCTGGAGCCCAGACCTCTGAGGTGCTACCGCTGTCTCGTGGGGCACCACGTATCTGTGAAATGCGCCTCGGAGGTTGACCGCAGTGGCCTTTGCTTCCGCTGCTGTCAGCCCGGACACATATCGGCGACCTGCTGCGTCACGCCGCACTGTGATGCATGTGCGGCGGCCGGCAGGCCAGCCGATCACCGGGCCGGAAGCAGGGCCTGCGTGCCACCCGCCAAGGCCAAGGCCGCGGGTAGGGGAGGGCCCTCCGCCGCCACCGCCTCTGTGGCCACCGCCGCGGTCGCGACTGCCGCCGCCGCGACACCGACGCCCGCAGAGAGGCGCCCCGTGGAGGAAGCTGAAATGGAATGCCTATAACGGCCCCATTAAGCTTCCTCCAGGCGAATATCAACCACTGCGCCTGCGCTCAGGATCTGTTGCTCCAGAGCATGGCGCAGTGGTCGATTAACATCGCTGTGGTCGCTGAGCCGTATTTTGTCTGGCCTAGGGAGGACTGGGTGGCGGACCTTAACGGCTCAGTGGCCATCATTTCTTCAGCCGCCGCCGGTACCCCGACCCTTGAAGGTGTCAGGAGGGGTCAGGGTGCGTGGCGGCACAGTTCGGGAGTTCGTCATTGTGGGGTGTACTTCTCCCGAACCGATCTCTCCCGAGTTCACAACTCTCTTGCAGAGCTGAGAGCAGTCGTCGTCAGGCTATCCCTCCCGTACTTGTCCTCAGGGACTTCAATGCCAAGAACTTGGCTTGGGTTCGTCGTACAGATGTGCGGGGTAGGATGGTGAAGACTGGGCTCTGGAGACAGGCCTGGTCGTCCTAAATCGGGTTCCGTCCCCACGTGTGCGGATGCGGGCGAGTCGGTGGTGGACATTTCGTTCGCTAGCCCGCTCTGTCGCCGCGTGCCATTGACTGGCGGGTCATGGAGGGGTGAGACCTACTCCGACCACCGGTACATCCGGTTTGACGTCTCCACCCAGCCCTCGAGCGCGCCAGTCCTACAGGCCCAGTGGTCCGCGTTGGGTGCTGAAGCAGCTGGACCGGGAGCTCCTCCTGGAAGCCTCGATCGTGCAGGCCTGGGGTCATCACCGGACAGGCCTGCCGACGTCAATGATGAGGCAGGGTGGTTCCAGGAGGCCATGTCCGAGATATGTGACGTGGCAATGCCCTGCGTCCGGCCAGGAAGTGCCCGGCGTCAGGTGTGGTGGTCGCGTGAGCTGACGTCTCTGCGCGGGCGTGTGTCGCCGCGCGGCACCTGTACGCCAGGCATCGCAGGCTCCGCATTCGTTCACCGAATGCGGCAGCCATTGAGGCGGAGCTGTAGGGGACAGAGCGGCGAAGCCGCCCTCCGGGAGGCTGTCCTGCGGGCCCGGGATCGGGCCCGTGAGAGATGCTGGAGACTCTCAATAGAGATCCGTGGGGCGCCTTACAAGATGGTGCGGGATAAACTCCGCACCTGGGCCCCCTGACGCAGAGTCTCCGGCCTCAGCTCGTGGAGGATGTGGTGAGCGCTCTGTTCCGCGCGCGGGGAACATCCGCCCCCTATGGCTCCGCCACCTGCGGTGCCGGGCGGACCACCAGGACGACGACGACGACATCCCGGAAGGGACCGGGTGAACCTGAGTGGCGGTACGTAGGCTCAAGGCCAGAATACCGCCCCAGGACCCGATGGCTTGCCTGGCAAAGCCTGGGTTCTGGCCTCGGAGCTCTCGGGCCCCGACTGGAGGGCTCAAGCGCATGCTTGGAGGCCAATTCCCTTCGTTGGAAGACGGGAAGCTGGTCCTCATTCGGAAGCCAGGGCGCCCTGCGGACTCTCCGTCCGCATACCGGCCCGTGGTGCTGCTCGACGAGGTGGGCAAGCTCTTTGAAAGAGTAATTGCAAACCGCCTCGCCGAGCACCTTGCGAGGACAGGGCCGGATCTTGCGGAACACCAGTTTGGTTTCCGCAAGAGGCGCTCTACGTGGACGCCATCATGCGCGTGAGAGCCCTCACGACGGGGATGCAGTGGCCAGGGGTTGTATTGGCGGTGTCTATCGACATCGCCAACGCCTTCAACTCCATGCCCTGGAGCTGCATTAGGAGAGGCACTCGGTATCACCGGGTGCCGACCTATCTCCGTCGTATAGTCGGGGACTATCTGACGGACAGGGCCGTCATCTACCCGGTCGAAACGGTGAGTGGAACCGACGAGAGATGTCGTGCGGTGTCCCAGGGTTCGGTTCTGGGGCCGCCCCTGTGGAACATCGGTTACGACTGGGTGCTGCGCGCCGACCTCCCTGCCGGCGTCAGCGTGGTTTGCTACGCTGACGACACGCTGGTACTGGCACAGGGGTCGTACGAGGCGGCGGCGAAACTATGACACGCGGGGCTGCGATAGTCGTTGAGAGGATCCGGCAACTGGGTCTCGAGGTGGCTCTGCACAAGTCCGAGGCCATGCACTTCCATGATCCTCGGAACAGGCCACCACTGGGATCCTCAGTGATGGTGGAGGGTATCCATCGGCGTCGAGCCGACGTTGAAGCACCTAGGACTCGTCCTCGACGGCCGATGGAACTTCGTTGAGCACTTCCGACGTTTGGCTCCCAAACTGGAACGGACCGGGCTGCCTTCAGGCGGCTCCTGCCGAACCTGGGGCCAAACGCCTCGCCGGAGGCTCTACGCGGGATCGTGAGGTCCATGGCCTTTACGGGCCCCGGTGTGGGCGCGTGGTTTGGCGCGGCTTGCCGTCCACCACCTAAACGCGCCCCAAAGGGTGGTTGCCGTAAAGATGGTTCGCGGCTACCGCACGATCTCCCTCGAGGCGGCGAGCCTCCTTGCTGGATTGCCGCCATGGGATCTGGAGGCGATAGTCCTCGCGCACCTGCATGAATGGCGCGCGGAGGCACTATGCCGGGGGGAAACCCCGCTGCCGCGGCAAGTTGTCGCGCAGCGGACAGACTTCCGGCATGATCTCATGGCGACATGGAGAGAGCGACTGTCGCAGCCCCGTGCTGGGCACGCCACTATAGCGGCGATAAGACCCTCTTTGAGGTGGCTTGAGAGACGCCACGGTGTCCTCACCTTCCGCCTGACGCAGGTCCTCACCGGACACGGTGTGTTCGGGAGGTTCCTGCACCGAATCGGGCGGGAGGAAACGCCAGGTGCTCCCACTGCGAGGATCGACCGGAGGACACGGTGGAGCACACCGTGGAGGTGTGCCCTGCTTGGTGGAGCACCGCCGTGTACTCGTAGCGGCGATAGGCGGCGACCTCGCGTCCGGCCCTGGTCGAAGCCATGGTCCGGCGAGACGGAATGGGATGCCGTCACCACCTTCTGCGAAGCAGTGATGCTAGCGAAGGAGGTGGCGGAGCGGGAAGGAAAGCAACAGCTTTCCTTCCCGGCCGCCGCGGAGACGCCCCGGGCGTCGGGGGCTACGTCGTGGCCTGACCACCGTAGGCGCGGACCTGTGGACGGCGAGCAATGGGTAGCTCGCCGTCCGTCCGTCTAACGACGACAGGCCGTGTCGACGGCGCGTTTTGTTCCACGCGCGCCTCAAAGAGCTGTCAGCAGCGTGAAGGGGCCCGCAAGGGCCGATGCCTGCCGGGGCTGCGGGCTGTTCGAAAGAGATACCGCGGCTCCGGAACGTAAGGGCACTGAAGGAACACGGATGGTTTTAGTCAGTAAAAGTCTGACACTCCCTTCCGCTCCACCCACAGCGAAAGGCGTCATTAGATGATTTTCCATCCGCAAAAAAAAAAAGCCTTGTCCCGTTACATAACCGAGGAGCATCTAAATTTCGCATTAGCATGACTGGGACGCCTAATTTTAATTGAAGCTTATGTGAGAGCACACCTGACAACTCTAGAGAATTTAGAAACTCTACAGGATATGAAGTGCTCTGTTCTGTGTCCATAACTGTGTCTACTGACAAATACTCTGTTATTTCTCCTGCTACTTCGCTTAATATATCTGAATTTATTTTGTTAACGCTCTCATTTTTTGGTGCAAGAATCGCCCTTTCACATAACCATTTGTCTTCATGCATGTTGTTCGTTAAATCTGAATAAACGCTCGCAATTAATTCGGAATGACTCTGTACTAAATTACAAAATCTCTCGTCAATTTAACGCAGCCCTCAGCATCCGTTTCCAACCGCCCATCGCCAATTTTAATAGTGTGTCAGCATAGTTTGCAGCATTGATATCATTATACAAATGCACTCTCATATTCTAGTTAAACTGAATTTTGTCACCTTGTTCCATAAAATAGACGACTTGAGGCATGCTTTAATTTCATCTGCAGGTGTGCCTTTGAATGACAGGTAAAGTTTGGCGAAAGTCACCAGCCAGTAAAACCACCATTCCTCCCATTACATCGGTATTGCTGCGCAAATCCTGGAGCGTTCGATTTAGTGCTTCTACAGCTTTTTTATGCGACATTGTACTTTCGTCCCACACTAAAAGTTTGAATTGTCGTAGCATTATAACTCGTGCACTATTTTTGCTAAAGTTGCAGATCGGCGATTCTTCCTGGGCTAGATTTAGAGGGAGTTTTAAAACAGAATGTGCAGTGCGGCCCCCGCTTAGCAGCGTGGCGGCTATACCGGAGGAAGCTACGGCCACAGCAATGTTTTTATCTTTCCGTACCTGCGCTAATAATAAGTTTAACAAAAATGTCTTCCCAGTTCCTCCAGGGGCATCTAAAAAGAAAAGTGCACCATTTCCAGATTCAATTTGTCCTAATACTTTGTCAAAAACTCGTTTTTGTTCGGGAAGCAAGCGGGGTACAAATTCGGCTACTTGCTGCTGCAAAGCTGGTATATCGTAGTTTGTTTCACGTATAATTTCATCACTTAGTTAATTTTCGGTTGTTCGCTGAGGGCTTATCATTCCAAAGTCGCTTAATTTTTTGCCTACCATTTTCATTACTTTATCTTCAATTTTTCCAAGTGCTTCATTATAAATGTGTTCATTGTATGTCATGTTCGCGTGTATCTGCTGTAACCTTCGCAAAATATCTTCCGCCATGTACTCTTTATATTTGTCCCACAATTTATGTGCATTAGATAGCCCGCAAGATGATATGAGAGTTGCATAATGATCCCTAATTTTGGCTGGTGACTGGCACTGCACAGCTTCCTTCATGGTTTCATCCCAGTGATTATCGTTTTCTAAAAGATGCAGAGCTTCAAATGCTTCTCTATAAGTTGCGCATTCCTGACCGTTGACAGTTTTATGGTCTTTATATCCTGTAGGACCCCGAACATGGTGCAGCAGCAATCGTAAACAGAAACATTCAAAATTAGTAAAATGGACGGTATACACACGACCAAGGGCATCTGATGACTTTACACCGGGCCAATTTGCAACAGGCGCGCCTTGAATACGGCGTTTCCACTCCTTCCTAGATGTGTTCCAAGTATAATAGCGGGGGACTTCAGAATATAACAACGTTTTTGCAAAGGGGTCGGTTTGACAAAGGTGAAAGAAGGCTGTTAGTGTAGTTTTTGGCGGTGATGCAATTCATTCTTGGAAATTTCTTTCGGTGAAATATACACGCTCTCCATTTTCTAAGTGTACAGCAAGGTGAGTAACTGTTGGGTGCCTTTCGTGTAAAGGGAAGCCAAGGAGACGCCACGCTGCCTCGTTACTGCAGACATAACGCCCTGCTTGAAAGGTCTGTACATCATTAACGGGATTTGCCTCACCTTCACTCCTGAGATTAAATATTGCTTGGTCGCTTCCTTTATTTATGTACTTACAGATATACTTGATTGCGCGGACAGAGCTACATGCTTCTACATTAATGTGGGCATTAAACATTTTACATAGAATGGGCGAATACGGGACAATCCAGATGTTATCTAAGGTTTCGAACGCTCCAGAGCGAGATTTGATTGTAACTTTCCTGCCACCATCTTTGGGAGCTCTGCGTCTGTATAAAGGGTAGCCATTGTCATTGTGCACTGTTTCTTTTAATAGCTGTTTAGGGAATTTCTTTGTACATTTTCCTTCTTTCATACATGGCGATATTGAATTTCGTGCTCCACATGGACGGTGAATCATATTTCGGATGATGGTATCATACAATTTTTTATCTTGCTCAGGATCCGGAATCTCGGCGCTTATTATGTCGTCTATTTGGCTGGGCCGCAACTTCTCTTTAAGCCATATTAGAATGTGGGCATGCGGTAATCCTCTTTTTTGCCATTCAATTGAATACATGAAGCACTGCACCTCTCCGAAAATTTTCCCTTTGTTAATTACATACATTAATTTTTGTACTTTTAACCTAAATACTCTAGCAACTAAATCGTGTCTGTCAGTACTTTTTTGGCCTGGCATTAGCTCCTCGCTTATTTCTTTCCTTGTGGGAAAAGTAACAAAAAGATCAGATCTTCCGTAAGTTCGTACATAGGCGAATGCGTCTTGTGTGTACTCATGTAGGTAGCGGGGACTGTTAACGAATGATGAGGGCAGAACTACCATTTTACCTAAATCTCTGGGGTTTACATTGGCGTCGCTAGTAACTGCATCTTGTAAATGTATATAATTCTCAAAGCGCAGCTTTTTTTGATTTAAAGATATATAACGGAGACGTTCACTTTCTACCTTCACATACATGTCTACCAAAAATTGATGAAATAATTGTCACACTGGCTAAGAGGTTAAAATCATTTTCTCGTAACATCATATGATACGCATAAAAACCATACATGATACTTTTTGTTCGGAGTAGGCCCTTTGTGACCGGGTTAATGAGTGAATTTGAAAATGATAACCCTCTTGTCCTTTGTAATAAATCAATGGGTATTGTAGAGCGTCATAAAACTTGTGTGTATCATACCCGTTGCAACGTATCATCACGTGCTCGCAAGACAATGTCTCGTGAAGAAAATTGATCACCACTTTACGGCTGCTATTTCGTTTATCAAGGTGCATTGTAGCGCCTTTCATGCTCTCCTCGAGGTCCGATCTGCGTGAATGACGACTTTATAACTCTTCAGGTAGGTTTTCTAAAGCAGTTTTAAATGTTTTGACTAAAATGTTACGTTCATGCAAGAATCTTTGAATTTTGAACACTGTGTCTCTCTCAACTCCTGGATAAATTGGCAGCGACGGTCTACCCAATTTCTTCGTCACCCATAAAATATACTTGTAAAAATTTATGCTGTTCGTTTTCAGCTGAAAAAGTGAACCTATTCTATGATAAATTTGCCCTTGCACCGTAAATGTAAGGAAAATCCCGCATTATTATTCCCGGTCAACCCGAAGGACGTCATTTGAAAGCATATTATATTTCCGGATCCTGTTTAAAAGCGCCGTGACTCATTAGCATCATATAAAAGAGAGTTTTCAAAGGTTTTCTGGTTCAAGCAACGGAAGAGACACTTTGTCATTGAACTGCACATGCCTGCGGTCTCATCTTTCCATTTTAAAGCGCTGCAAAATCGACACGCCTCGTCTATCAGTCCGATAACAACTAACCTGTGATTTTTATAATCAATCAACGGATCATAATTGAATGCTGCGTCATTAAAACCGACCAATTGTTTCTTTGAAAATTTTGTCGACTTCAGCTTGAAGCTGTGCATTTGCATCTCTTCGCGCCTGTGTCTGTTCTGGTGTTTCAGATGCCCTTATAGTAGATTGACGTTCAGCTTGCTCAATGAGTCTGTGTTGAGTTTCATCAGGTGTTTCTGTACTCTAAGGCGGCCTGACGTTCCGCTTGTTCGAATAGCCTTTGCTGACTTTGAGCAGGTGTTTCAGCAGCTATTAAAGTAGATTGACGCTCTGCCTGTTCAAGACGCCTTGCTGACTTTGATCAGGTGTTTCAGTAGCTCTTAAAGCAGCTTGACGCTCTGCCTGTTCAAGACGCCTTTGCTGACTTTGAGCAGGTGTTTCAGTAGCTCTAAAGTAGCTTGACGCTGCCTGCCTTTCAAGACGCCTTCGCTGACTTTGAGAAGTTTCAGAAGCTCTAAAGTAGCTTGACGCTCTGCCTGTTCAAGACGCCTTTGCTGACGTTGAGAAGGTGTCTCAGATGCTCTAAAAGCAGCCTGACGCTCTGCTTGTTCTTTCTTGCCTTCTCAGTTCAGCATCTTTCAAAGATTCTAGCGATCGAGCTAATCTTTTCGCTTGTCTTGAGAAGATACTTGAAAGGCTGGACTTACGTTTGCGAGGCATTATGAAGTAAGAAAACCTGTTTATAAAAAACTTTAAAATACCTAAAAGGAATTAAATTTCCTTTTAAATATTTTTTTTTAAAATCCAAAATATCTAAAAGGAATAAATACCTTTAAATATTTTTAAAATCAAAACAACAAAACCAATTCAAGACACAACACGAATCCGAAAACGATAGCCAAAAAAATCGAATCAACTTAAACCAAATCACAAAACAAATCGCAGAAAACCGAAATCGAAAGCAGAGTCAATATAAATATAACCAACGAAAAAGAAGTAAGTTAAAAACCGTATACACTATCTATACTATTAATATTCCTTTGAAATATTGTTAAACAACCTAAAACAACGAAAACCAATCACGATTCTAAATAAACAAAATCGAAAATCAAAGCCAGTCTAAATATGTATAAAGGAATACCAACCAAATCAACAAAACCGATCCAAGAAAATACACAAACCGAAATGAAAGCCAATATAAATCCATTCAACCTTAACCAAATCACAAAGCAAATAACAAACAACCGAAATGAAAGGTAGTCGAATAAGCTACGAAATAGAAACAATTTAAGCGTATAGGTACCGTATGATACACTATAAGTTGACGCGCGGCTCAACGGCGGGAGTTAAGTACATGTCAGGAAACATTTCGTTACCGCGTTTTAAAAACCTAGTAACGACATCTAGCGGAATCAATTTAAACTATGTGTACGTTAGTTAATAAGAACTCTCAAAAAATATTTTTCTTATAATTTTGCACAATTTTTCTTATTGTAATACCGATTCATTCATAACCACATATAAGAACTGTATTCATTTCCGTTCAATAAATATTACTAAGGCTTACTAATAAGGCTTACTAAGAACTGTTTCTATCATTGTTAAGTAATACCAACCAAATCAACAAAACCGATCCAAGAAAATGCACAAATCCGAAAATGAAAGCCAATATAAATCCATTCAACCTTAACCAAATCACAAAGCAAATAACAAACAACCGAAATCGAAAGCAGGTAGTCGAATAATACGAAATATAAACAATTTAAGCGTATAGGTACCGTATGCACTATAAGTTGACGCGCGGCTCAACGGCGGGAGTTAAGTACATGTCAGAAAACATTTCGTTACCGCGTTTTAAAAACGTTACCGCATTTTAAAAACCTAGTAACGTTATCTAGCGGAATCAATTTAAACTGTGTATACGTTAGTTAATAAGAACTCTCAAAAAATATTTTTTTATAATTTTGCACAATTTTTCTTATTGTAATACTGATTCATTCATAATTACATAAAGCTGTATTCTATTTCGTTCAATAAATATTACTAAGGCTTACTAATAAGGCTTACTAAGAACTGTTTCTATCATTGTTAAGTAATACCAACCAAATCAACAAAACCGATCCAAGAAAATGCACAAATCCGAAAATGAAAGCCAATATAAATCCATTCAACCTTAACCAAATCACAAAGCAAATAACAAACAACCGAAATCGAAAGCAGGTAGTCGAATAAGCTACGAAATAGAAACAATTTAAGCGTATAGGTACCGTATGCACTATAAGTTGACGCGCGGCTCAACGGCGGGAGTTAAGTACATGTCAGGAAACATTTCGCTACCGCGTTTTAAAAACGTTACCGCATTTTAAAAACCTAGTAACGTTATCTAGCGGAATCAATTTAAACTGTGTATACGTTAGTTAATAAGAACTCTCAAAAAATATTTTTTTATAATTTTGCACAATTTTTCTTATTGTAATACCGATTCATTCATAACCACATATAAGAACTGTATTCATTTCCGTTCAATAAATATTACTAAGGCTTACTAATAAGGCTTACTAAGAACTGTTTCTATCATTGTTAAGTAATACCAACCAAATCAACAAAACCGATCCAAGAAAATGCACAAATCCGAAAATGAAAGCCAATATAAATCCATTCAACCTTAACCAAATCACAAAGCAAATAACAAACAACCGAAATCGAAAGCAGGTAGTCGAATAAGCTACGAAATAGAAACAATTTAAGCGTATAGGTACCGTATGCACTATAAGTTGACGCGCGGCTCAACGGCGGGAGTTAAGTACATGTCAGGAAACATTTCGTTACCGCGTTTTAAAAACGTTACCGCATTTTAAAAACCTAGTAACGTTATCTAGCGGAATCAATTTAAACTGTGTATACGTTAGTTAATAAGAACTCTCAAAAAATATTTTTTTATAATTTTGCACAATTTTTCTTATTGTAATACCGATTCATTCATAACCACATATAAGAACTGTATTCATTTCCGTTCAATAAATATTACTAAGGCTTATTAATAAGGCTTACTAAGAACTATTTCTACCATTGTTAAGTAATAGTTAGGGTGAAAGCGTGACAGGTGGTGATAGTATGATCCATACTTATAATCACGCCTGTAACCTTTGCGGGTAGGCAGAGCATCAACGGATTACTTAATATCGTCTGCGAGGTTATCGCCTATTCTGTGAATTACGATGCACCAAAACGTTTGAAGAAAATCAGCTTGAATTTTATGTTTTTATCGCTCTCTCCCGGTCCTGCGTGGAAAATACAGATCCATACATTTTTATCTTAATTTTGGTAAAAAGACATAATAATCCAGATATTCTGACCTTCTGTGTTCGTCCATCGTACCGTCGTCCGTCTTGTAGAATCACGATGGCGCCACCTAGCTGAATTTAATTTTGCAACATATTCGATTTTCCCACGGGAATGATATGTTTTTCAGCTGAAAAAAGTAGCCTATGTCACTCTACAGCCACCGAACTATCACCATATAAATAATCATGCCATGCCGACGCTCTGTTGCGACGTGAAAGAAGGACAAACTTGTGCAACATATTCGATTTTCCCACGGGAATGAGATGTTTTTCCGCGGAAAAACGTGAAAGAAGGACAAACAAACAAACAAACAAACACACTTTCGCATTTATAATATTAAAAGTATGGATTGTGATGACATAGGCAAAAATTTGGGCACGATGTTAAATAACTGTCGACATCAGGTTAGTAATTGTTGTATGCCTGGAGCATCCTTTAGTCATATAATGAATAAAGTTTTAACTAGTAAATTTTGCCCTAATAGCACATTAATAATTCTTGTTGAGAGAAGAGGCAATGTAAACAAAACTCAATTATTAAAATATATTGATCATCTAAATACTTTAAATGTACATAAAATTATCTTGTTTACATTGCCTTACATACAGGGTTGGCCACAGAAAAAAAAAAGATATAATTTAAATTTATTAATGAATATCTTTTCATTTAATAACAATTTAAACTTGACATCTAATTGTTATAATTATAATAATATAATTAATTTAATAGACATAAATAATTTCATTAAGAAATTTTTGACTAGAGATAGGTATTACCTATCCAAATATAATTTAAGACAGATAGCAAATGTGCTATTTTATTGTTTATATATTATATACATCTGCTTCTTTTGAGCAGTGTAATGACTTAATATATAATTTGGAATCAGTTCCAAGTGAGGTACAATAGAGGTAATCTCTAGCAGTTATAATAATTTAAATAATTTAGAATGTAGCTTACAAAACCTTAATTGTATGACTCCACAGAGTGATAATAAATTTTTTTTACACCTGGTGCATCAGAATATACAAGGCATGATAGGCAAAGAGCTAGAAATTGAATTGTTCTTAAATAGCAACAATATTCATATTTTATATATTACTGAACATTGATTAAAAGCTTATAACATAATTTTAATTTCAGTAATCACCAGGTGGTTAGTTCGTTCAATAGAGAAACAGTTTTAAGAGGTGGCTCGTTAATATTAGCTAGTAAATTATTATCATGTAAAGAACGTAAAGATATTGTGAGCCTCTCTGTTGAGCGAACTGTAGAAATGGCATGTGTCGAGTTTGAGCACCTCATTGCTGTGAGCGTCTACAGACCCCCATGTTCTAAATACAATACTTTTGAAAAAATTATGGAGGAAGTTTTTGATAAGCTTAATAAACAGAATAAATCTGTTGTAATATGTGGAGACTTTAATATCAATCTCCTAGAAGCTTCCTCCACCAATATTAAATTTAGATCATTGTTTAAATCATATGGTCTTTTTAATTTATTTTTAGAGCCAACGCGTATTACTGAATATAGTGCAACATGTATAGATAACATTTTTACAAATGTTAAGCCGTTGCATAAATGTATAATTCAAAAATTGAGTTCTGATCACTGTGGACAGTTAGTTTCGTTACCTTATGTTCACAAAAAGTAAGTAGATGAGAAAATTGTGTTTGTTCCTGTAAATACACGTCGCTTGGAGAAGTTTAGAAGTAACATAGTGAAGAAACTTCCATCACTTTCATACCAAAATGATTCTTATTTTTTGTATGGGACAGTGTTTAAACTTATTTGCAATGTATTTGATAATATTTTTACTTCTAAAACGTTCTCCTTGAACATTCGGAAGGCTTTCAATGAATGTGCGACAGTAGGAGTCCATAAGAGCAGACAAAGGTTATATGAACTTTACCATGAAAGGTCATATATCCCTAGTGTCGAATTTAGGGAATATGTAAAAAAATATTCAAAAATATTTAAAGGAGTGTGCTCCAAAGCCAAGTCTTTGCATTTGAGCAACAAAATTAAGACGGCTTCTAATAAAATTAAAATGACGTGGAGTATAATTAATAGTGAAACTCAACTCTCGCAATTCAAACTACCGGTTAAGTTTTAACAACAAATTAACGGAATCAGATCAGGATGTTGCAGTGGTTTTTGAGAAATATTTTACGGATATTTCAATCTTAACCACTAAGTCACTGAATTCTTCTCCTGCCGTCGCCGAATCATTACTTAAACAAAATGTAAATGCGTGTACAAAGAATTTTACATTTCATAAAATATCATCAAAAGATATTGTAAAATATTTTAAAACTATTGATATTAAGAAAACTGCGGATCTGTGGGGGATTTCCGTGAAAGTTATTGCGTCTATAATCGATATAATCGCGCCTCAACTAGCTATTATTTTTAATACTAGTATCGAATATGGTGTGTTTCCTGATTTGATGAAGCATAGTAAAGTAATACCTTTATTTAAATCTGGTGTTACATTAGACCCCGCCAATTTTAGACCCATTTCTTTACTGCCAACCCTAAGTAAAATTTTTGAAAAAATTATTCTTGATCAAATGTTATTTTTTTTTAATGTTAATAATTTACTTCATAAAAATCAATTCGGTTTCACAAGAGGTCGCTCAACAACTGATGCTGGTGTTGAGCTGATTAAATATATTTTCAATGCATGGGAGAATTCACAGGATGTTTCGGGTATATTCTGTGATCTATCCAAAGCCTTCGATTGTGTTCACTATGAAACATTAATCAGTAAACTACAACACTACGGTGTAAGAAGTAATGCTCTTAAATTAATTGTTTCATATTTAAGTTACGGAACGCAAAAAGTTGTCATTAATAGCAAGAGCTCTTCCGGGTCGATAGTACAAATGGGCGTGCCTCAAGGCTCAATTCTCGGCCATAATATAGTATTATTTGCTGATGACACTTCATTCATTTTCAAATTAAAACGACAATTATTAAAATATGACGAAATAAATAATACTATATCTAAAATAGTAAATTGGTTTAATGTTAATAACTTGCATTTAAATAGCACTAAAACGAAATGTATGAAGTTCATGGCTCCAAATGTCAGACAATTAAATACTAACGTTATTTTAAATGGAGAGGAACTGAGTCTTGTCGATACCACCATTTTTCTTGGAATAACACTAGACGCGAAGCTTCAATGGAGCCCCCATATATCAAAGTTAGCAAGCAGACTCAGTTCTGCAGCATATGCTGTAAAAAATATTAGAAATCTTACCAGTGTGGAAACAGCTAGACTTATTTACTTTAGCTATTTCCATAGCATAATGTCGTATGGTATTTTGCTATGGGGATACCGGACAGACACTGAAACTATATTTGTTTTACAGAAGAGGCCATCTAGAGAAAATCTATGATTTAAAACTCAAAGAGTCGCTCCGCAAAAATTTAAGGAAATTAATATATTAACTTTGACCTCTCAATACATTTATGAAAATGTAATGTACGTACACAAAAATAAAAGTATTTATACAAAAATAAGCGATATTCATTCTGTAAATACTAGGAACAAACACAAGCTAGTAGTACCAGTTACTCGACTCCACCTAGTCTGTAATTCATTCTTGGGGCGATTTATACGCTTTTACAACAAAATCCCAGAAAATATACAAAATTCGACCTGCTCAAAATTCAAAAAATTTATTGAACATAGTTTGTATAAAAAGGGTTATTATAATATTAAGAAATTTATGGATGATAATAACCCCTGGGAATGAGGTGTTCGCTACCAAGCTATTTCTAATTTGTTTTGTGTGGTTAATTGTGTAACATACATGATTGTAAGCTGTTATTTAAAAAAAAAGTCCCGCTGGGTTTCTTGCTGGTTCTTCCCAGGACAGAGGTTTTTTTCGAACCAGTGGTAATTTAACAAAAGAGTGAGTTTTAACAAGTATTATTTATAATCTATATTGATTAAAAAAGTGAAACTAAACTAAAAGGTAGTTAGTTACATGTACATCAATCTCACGGAACCGCTTTTTTGCTAAGCATTAGCATAGGTACATTATTATTATGTAAGTTTGAAAAGTTGCTATGTGTAAAATAAAATGTGCGTTGAATTAAAGAATATCTAAACTTTATTCATGCTTATCACCAACAATTATTTTAATTCTTCATTTTCTGCCAAATCTGATCGGATGAATCTATTTTATTTTCATGATTTTTTTATCATGGTAATTGGTAGGTGGCATGAAGTATGATATAGACTGATTGTCGTCTTCGGAATCAGAAATGTTTTGCGGCATCTCCATCGACGGCACGTAGTCGTTATCTTTTACAGAATCGTCAGAATAATCAAAACTACTTTTACGGATTTTCTCGCGTTTAATTTATTTAATTTAATTCCCTACGTTTTGGGTGTTTTCCAGCACCCATAGTCACGGGGACTGAGGTGGTTGAGGACCCGATATCAGAGTTAACCCGGAGTACCTTCATTTTTTTAATTATTACTCTTGGTTCTATCTACGCAGAATGAACTTAGTGTCTTGAAGTCTTGCAGTGGTATGCTTGGGTTTAGTTTTAATTTTATTATTTACATCCTGTAAATAATAAGCAGATGGTAGTACCCAGTCTCCTCTATTGAGATTAGGATATTTTTTAATTTTGTTCAGAATAGAACAAGGAAGATAAAATAAACCTCCTTAGAACTATTACAAGAAGCTATATTTCTGATACAATAATTAGGGTAAGAGCAATCAGTTTGCGTGCCCGTTAAGATATTTAACTTTATTCCGCACGGAACAATTATTTGTATGGCTTACAAATAATTGTTCCGGGTTTGGATATTTGTCCTCGTGCAATTTATGTTTATAAACTGCCTCTACGGTACAGGAGAAAATCCCAGTGTTGGGGTAACGTTTTATATATAACTTTGAATTGCACATGAAGTACGGACTATACAATTATTATATACCAATTAGCTATCTATGGATTTTACAATTATAGATTATATATATTATTTACAATGCAGACAACATAAATATATTCACATTAAAGTTTATAACTGTCTGCGGCGCAGACAAATTTCAATAGCCTCACATATCATCCTTGGCAGGAATCGATGTTCTTTCGCGAGGATTTGTGGTCTATCAAATCTGATGTAATGGCGGGGGCCGTCTAGGATATGACCACAAACTGCAGACTTTTCTTGTGGACATTGAGACGTCGAACACCTCAGTCCCCCTTGTGACCATGGGTGCTTTAAAGTGCTCGAAACGTCGGGAATATAAAATAAGTTAATATACGAGATAAAATCCGAAAAACTAGTTTTGTTTGAATGTTTAGTATTCGGGTAAACATAAGAAATCAAAAAGGTTTACGGTCTTCTGCTACCTTTTTTATCGCCATGCTCACTAACTTCTTGCCTTTGTTAAGCCAAGGCATTATTCAATGTGTATAATAAAATAATATATAAATACTCAAGTAATGTAAGAGAGAGGTCAGGTTCCTTACGTTCGGAAACTATTTAATATCAAATAAGGAAAAATATTAGTTTATGAATTTGGTGTATAACAGGTATGGTAGTTTCATACACGACTTCATCTACACTTATGCACAATAAAGACTATTGTCAGACATTTTGACCGAGAAGCAGCATTAGTAGCAGCGCTTCTTACCTCAAATTGAATTGAAAACTTGACCGCAGTTTTTTTTTATATTATTTTGTTATGAATATAACGCTCATTTTTTTACATATTAGAGACGTACTGAATAAAATGTACCTTTATTTACTACTTTTTAAGTACTAACTAAACCAGGGTTTTAAGATATAAAAGAAGCAACAATTTTTAATATTAATTATGGTCAAGTACTAAGCTGTATGTGGTATATGGCAATCTCAATGGAATTGCCAGTTTAGAAAAAAATTATCTTAAGTTTAAGATGAGTGGGAAATGTCATTGTAGGAATAAATATAACTATTTTATTTCCTTTAAATTCTATTAAATTTCTTTCTCGCAATTTATGTTTGATCTGCAAGCGGCAAAACGTTGGAGGAAAATTGAGTCTAAAGTTCCTATTCATTGAAAAAGACACATTTTTTCGGAAAGTAAACTAGTTTTCGAAATTAAAATCCAAACCACGGAATATACCTCTGACGCACTCTGACAAGAGCTCTGATCATACTTGCCGATCGAATTCTTCACGCACGCATAAAGTTACACTTAAACGCTTTCAATCGTAGCACATTCAGTTTGCCGCTGTTTAAATATAATTCAAAGGTTCATCATACACTAAAAAGCCGTGACTGCTTTGGCCGAAAAGGTGTTTTAGCCGAGTTTTAGCTTCTACTTCTATTGCTTAACGCCTTTTAGTATATTATTAAGGTATATCCTAGCCAAACTGCTGCTAAGGAATAAAACAATTACTAACGCTTAACTGCCTCTTAGCTTAGAAAATGTGCTTAACTGTATTTTTTCTTAGTTTTACAAAATCAAGTACTATACTTCTACTAAGAAAATAAACAGTTAAAATCACTTAACGGTTTTATTGCGTAACGGTGCATAGTAACTGATTTATAGCGTATGACAGCAAGGAAAATTTTGCACTTAACCGCCAAAATGCTTAATCTATCTCTGGAACTATCGAACGTAAAAATATAATTCCAATATTGGCCGATAGAGAATTTTTTGCTTGGTTTAGTGGTGATGAAAGCTGAAAATCGACAAAATGCACTTAGCCGCCTTCTTCCGTATCAGGGCAGTGTATCTATCTATATATCTACGTAACGGAATATTTTATGTAATTTTCACCAACTTGTAGATGGCCGATTGACTTGAAAATTTGCATTACCTAATCCTAGTATCCTGATCCGGATCACCACGATAAAATAAAATAATTTTATCTTCAGCGTATTTCTATAGTTTTTTTAACTATTTTTATTACCAGTAACGAGGCATTCCATTTAAGCCCTCCGGGTGGCATCTGCATTTTGATTCTCAATAGAAGATAGATGTACTGTGCATATACCATCAGGTGGACAGTGTACTCGTTTTTTTTTTATAAGAAACATGACACAAACGAGCATATGGCTCACCTGATGGTAAGTGATTACCGCCGCCCATGAACAACTAAAACACCAGGGGAATCGCAGATGCGTTGCCGGCCTTTTAAAAAGGAGTACGCTCTTTTCTTGAAGGTTTCTAAGTAGTATCGGTCCGGAAAAATCTCTGGTAGTAGTCGATTCCACAAGGAAGTTGTGCGATGGAGAAATTTTATTTTAAATCGCACAGTGGTGGACCGCCAGTCATCCAGATGGTATGGATGGTATCGCAAGTTTTGTCGCGATGTGCGATGGTGAAATTGTGCGGCTGGAATTAGTCCGAACAATTCCTCGTGGTAAATGCGATAAAATACGCAAAGAGATGCAACATCTCTTCGCAGTGCCAGTTAGTCAAGCCGATTGGAAAGAGTTCGGTCGCCGACGATTCGAACAGCTCTGCGCTGGATGGGATCAAATGGAAGGAGCTGGCACTGGGGAGCCCCAGCCCAGAGATGGGAACAGTATTCCTTGTGCGGCCGGACCTGCGCCTTGTAAAGTTGCAGGCGGTGTGCCGGCATGAAATACTGTCCCGCTCTGCTGAGCACGCCAAGCTTTTTAGAGGCCAATTTGGCCTTCTCTTCCAAGTGACCACAAAACTGCACGTCACTCGATATGTCGATCCGATAGTGGCTGAGGCAATAAGGGGAGTGCCTTGAAATTGAGGAGATACGAAAAAGGGGTTCTTTTTAGCGGTAAACACGCAAACTTGTGTCTTCTGGGGATTGAACTGGACTAGATTTAGTCGTCCCCAATCCGAGAGTTTGTTCAGCAAAGACTCGACTTCAGACACAAGTTTGTCCCGGTACTCGGCGACGTTTTCCCGAGAAATATTGGCACGGCCTGTATATTAAGCATCACAAGTGCTGTCATCCGCATAGCAATGAATGTTAACAGTTTGCAACATGTCATTGATATGCAGAAGAAACAGCGTTAGCGATAGCACGCAGTCTTGTGGAACACCAGCGTTAATGGGCTTGTAATCGGAGCATGCACCGTCTACTACGAGCTTGATGCTCCGATCAGCAAGAAAACTGGTGATCCAATTGCACAATTTCTCGGGAAGCCCATTGGAAGGGAGCTTCGTAAGACGCGCTTTGTGCCAAACCCGATCGAAGGCCTTCGCTATGTCCAAACCTTCTCCTTCTTCGTCTTCCATGAGTTCGGGACTACGCCTAGCGAGTAGGTGTACCAGAAATGACGCGTTAAAATCGGTGCCAACTCTGGAGCACACGTCTTCAGCACAATAGGAGGGACGCCATCAGGCCTACTCGACTTGTTAACGTCCAGGGAGAGTAGTGCTCTGCGCACCGAGCATTGGGTAAACAGCACATCCTGCATGGAGCACTCACACCGCGGGATGGTCGGCGGTATGTTCTCCCTGTCATCAAGAGTCGAGTTGAAGAGAGAGCCCAGCAGATCGGCTATAGCCTTTGCGGCATGGGCCAGTGAGTCGTCCTCCCTGTGCAGAGATGGGAGAGATGGCTGACAGAAGTTCCCTTGGACAACCTTGGCGAGAGACCAGAATGCACGTGTTCCCGAAGGAAGACGAACTAGTTTCTCGCCAATTCTGCCGTACAACTATTGCAACTTCAGTACAAGGTATGCTACCTGTGTCGACATACTGGAGATTTCTACAATGTTGTTAGTGAGGATCGTATGAACGAGGAAACCTACTCCGCCTTGGCAAAGGCCGTCTCCCTCCCGAAAGTAGAGCAGATGGCTCGATTGCAGGGTAAGTGTGTCTTCCCCCTCTCTTCGGACTTCACTTAACCCTAAAATATGCCATCTTATATTTTCCAGCTCAGCTTCCAATTCGTAAATGTTTCCGTCTTACCGCAGAGTCCGTCCATTATACGTCGCCAAGTACAGTTTTTGACGGCAACCTGTCATCTCCCGGTGATTCTTTGCACCCCCTGCCCCACCATTGCTATGACCGCTACCACGGCCAGGAATAATGGGACGAACAGGAACTGCGGGCCGTGTTTTTGTGGTGCTATACATGAGAGGATTTGCCCTTAATCGCTATGCTGGGCAAGCGGGTTGGCGATCGCAGTGCCAGACACATCGCACCTGTAATGCTGCTGCCCATCACAGGCCTGGCATTTTTGGTGTGACGATGACTGGGATGGTTATGCCGCCATCCGTCGGAAGCCTAAAGGTCTCTTTTTTATGGCATTTCCCTCTGTCGGCTCGTACGACATCCACGGGATGAGTATTCTAGGCTGCTGCCACACAACCACAGCCTATGATAGAAAGCCTGATGAATAATAATTATTCCAACGGTTCAATCTCTATGTACTCGTAACACGATAGTGAAAATCCCATCCAAATCAGTTCACAGGTTTTTGTCTGATGCGTGTTCAGATAGACAGACAGACAACGTTTCCAAAAAATGTTTTGGCATCTATATTCATCATATAGTATTCAAATTTCAAAAAAATATTCAATGTACAGAAATCTTCGTGTTAGAGTTTTATTATAGTAAATATAGTTATAGTATATAGATGGATTTGAAATGACAAACAAGCTTACATTCCACCTGATGGAAAATGGCCACTGCAGTCCATGGACACCTGCAACCTACTAAAAACAAAGTAGTAAATTTTTCATATTTTCCCAGCATTGCGACTGTGTATCTCTGACGGGAATATTTTGCCGGTAGCTGCCACTACGTAACTGTGTTATTTTTATTATGATAATATTTTCTAACTTAAAATAATATGTTAATATGAAATGGGCACGAATGGCAATAATATCTCTGATTCCACTAAACTAAACGCCAAACGTCAAAACTAAGCCAAACACGATTCCTATCTAGACAGACTTAATAGTTAAGACCTAAGATTTAAGACTTAAGGTAATCTAGATGGAGTTATTTATTACTATATACTAATTGTTAAAGGTGAGAAACACAAAAATAATACGCTGATTATTTTGGATCAAATCTATTCAATTAATATTAAGCACTGTTGACAATATTAAACAATATTTAAGCCATACAATATTTAAGCCATTTGAACTGTGCGAAAATGATTTAAAATAAATTTCTATGACTAAATTTATAATAAGTATTAAAGTAAAATATTTGTTTACTGGAAAATATCTCAGGTACTGCTGATCAGGTTGTGAGTATTTTTTATTGAAAAAAGCTACGCACATCCCGAGTGAAACAGGTTAACTATGATAAAAGATGTTCACTGTGAAATTAGTATATGTATTAAAATATAGTCAGAGGAAAATGTGCTGATTGACTGGCTGCTTTATTGACGTCAGTTGACTATTTAGTCAAACTATTTAGTTTGATATAAATGTGGCCAATGTATTGAAAACTACCCGAACATCGTTAACTAAAAACAGTTAGATATTATGAAGAAAAAACAGTCATTACCCGATTTGTACACGACCAAAGACTTCTAACAATAATCTTTTTCATACTGTGAGTGTCGTAAGAGGCGACAAAAAGAAACTGAATCAGAACATTGACAGCATCATCTTCCTGATAATATCCATCCATCCACTACAGCCTATAAAATTCCACTGCTGAACATAGGCCACATATTTGCCACGCTGGGCAGGTGGATTGGCAATCGCAATTTTTTATAATTTTGAGCTGTTATCAGGAAGATGCCCATCCCATCTCCTGTTTCAGTGTCTCTATTGCGCCTCTTACGACACCTACTGGACGATATGGGGTAGTGGATATTCTTACACGGTCACTACCGTTTCTGATAATAAGTTAAAATAATAAAAGCTTTGGTTGCTAACTCGCCTGGCTATGGTTAATATCACCCATGGGAAAACCCATGATCAGCAGCGGAATTTGATAGGCTGTAATGATGGTGAGAAATAAAAACGTATTGAAGTGCAATTGACATTAATATTGATTATAGGTTATTGTAAGATTTGTGTTTTATTATTAACTTATATGACTATTGTAATCTAGAGATAAAAGGATCAACTCATTATAAATTTATAGCAACATACATTTTTATAGAATAAGTGTGACATGCGAGCACACAGTCCACCTAATGGTTGGTGGATGCTGCGGATATCTACACGTATCCTTTAGTAAGAATTAAAATACCATCTGTTCTTTAATTTTTTGTTGTCATCCCGGAGCGGAGGATTAAGATGGACTCATCTCATTTTCACCATACAAAACACAGCACTGTTCTGCTGTTTCACGATGTATTCCGTGTGTGTGGTACTACCCCAGTCTCGTCACATTCGTGCTGCAGCGATAATATAGCTGCAGCGTGACTCAACCATTAGGTTATCATCGCTTCATATATTTTTTTTTTCGTGGTAAAGGGTGCGGACTGCAACTTTCTTGTGGACTACTTTGAGCACATGCGTTTCAGACTTACTTCGAATGTTTAACGGGAGTATTATTAATAAAATTACTAGAATAATAGTTAAAAAAATGAAGATACGTTTCATATACATACACCACCATTTGCGGTCCTTATTCCACTACAAAAAAATAAATTGTCTTCTATAACTGTGATTCTTGAAATTATTTACATTCCAGTATGATATGATACTGTTTAATAAATACTATAAACGCAACTAAGGCAGCAATTACCTAAAATGTGAAAATTTTGTTTTAGATAATTATCAAAATAAGGGCATTTTGGGTGTGAAGTCAGTTCTAACTTCTTAAATGAAGGCAGTAAAAATTAATAATATGCTGTAACTGAATTTGAAACCGTTTATTTAAAATATTACTTTAAAAGATCCGAAAATAGGAATAATCTTCACACAATATATTTAAAAAATACATTTTATTTATTAATTTTAAAACTATGTTTTTATAGAATATGGGTGACAAACACACAGTTCATCTGAATCAAAACGCGAATCATAACACAGATGCGTTATCACCCCCGAGGACTAGGATAGAATGTTTCTTATCCAGTAAAAAGGGTCCCTACGTCTCCACACTCACCATAAGAAACACAGCAGTATTAAGCTACTATTTTACGCTGGTATTCTGTGAGCGTGGTCCTTCCCGGTCGAGCTGACCCATTCGTGCTACAACTATAATATACCTGCAGTATGACTTTACCACGTAAAGACTTTTACTTTGAAAATGAGTGGGGAAGGGAATGGCATTTTGGCAGCATCCCATGCTACGCTACTGTTTAAATGGCTTCATGCTATATTTCGTATCGACTCTTTTAACTGGTAACGAGGCATTCTGTTTATCCTCAGGGTGACAAAGCACTAAAATTTAATTCTTAATCGATGATACTCGTAGGTATCTATGGACCACAATATTTACTATCAGGTGGACTGTGTGCTCATTCGTCGCCCTTATTTTATAAAATATATGAATACATAATAAAAATTAAATAAGCAAAAGAGCGAACACGATGAAAGGTGGAAAAGAGACCTTGGCTCAGCCGTGGACAATTACAGGCTCCACGGCTCGTGATTCCCCGCACCGTTGTCGCCGATCTCGTCGCAGGTCTGTGTATTTCATGTCAGGTGTAAACGAAATGGTAATATCGCCATCTATTTGAAGTAATGAGACCTTTCTAGGGTTTCACGTAGTTGCCCTTTACGATACCCACGAGATGAAATCTGCTTATTAGCAGGTTTTACATTTTAAGTAAGGCCACGTTTTTATGTAAGGCTTTCACAGGCAACCTGGTCCCATTGCACAACTTGGGCGGATTGAGATTTCGCACTAGCATTACTGGAGCACCCACTTTGAGAATAAGTGTGTGAGATGGTAAACCAGGTGGGTTGAGTGCATTTAGGGACTCCACAGGATAGTGTACAGCATCATCTGAAAGCACTTAAGTACCCACAGACTTGTATTCTGCACTTTCGAATGACTTCAACATGTGCTTAATGACGGAAGCCTTATCGTTCATAGGTGTCAGAATCGCACGTTCGCACTGCACTCCTAGGTTTGCTGTATTATTGGACTTTTATTAAAGAGTAATTAGTCTGTTGCGATGCTCAAATGCGTGTTGCAGATTCACAAGACTTATTTCTGTAGACATGCTTCCAGGCTTCCTCAAGATTTTTTACTTCCTCGCTATGCACGTGGTAAATCGGCGCTAAAACTTGCAGTTAACAATTTAATTGGTGCCGGCGGGGATTCAACATGGGTTGCTTGCGTACTGTGTATTTTACCATAACTCTACAATGTGCTCTAGAATTCACCGGAGATTAGCCAACAGCGCAGTACAAAATTATAGTGCACGAGTGCGTGCTCAGCGCACTCACACTCTATCCCTCACTCATAGTCCAATGGGACGGCAATCTTACACGACCAGAGAGATACCAAGCGTAGAACTAATGGTCAAGTGCTGGACAAGGAAGTGAAATACCAACTTTCTTACACTGGGCTTCTACTGTAAATTTTGGATAGAATAACGCAATAACTGATTTTGGCCTGGCCTGGGATTGAAACCGACAACATAATCAGCAGTACGGCACTGAATAAAATAAAAATAATAACAAAGTATATAATATATTAATGAATTTACTGTAGCAATCAGAGATCTGTGAAGTATATATACACCAAGCGGCGAAAAGGCGGTCTTGCAGAGGATGACTTGCATATGTAATATTTCCAACTCCAGTACTGTAGACAACCAATTGGTGTCAGGTGGTACGTCACTTTATTCAACAAAACGTTGGTTTCTTCCATCTGTATTAAATATTACAACATACTTTAAAACTAGCAACAAGCAACAACAATGATTCTTTCGTAAGAGCGGAGAACACCCAATGTTCTATAGAACTGTGTGAAGTAATTGCTTGCCTGCCTCAGGGTGCATGTACAACGCAGTGGTGACGTTTTATAAACGATTTTATTTATTATAACTGACACAACACATTCTGTGCTCACGTCAGTAAGCCGAGAGTATTGTGGTCTGTGTGTCAATGTCAGCACATATTTGGGGCTGGTGTGCCTCGTTCTTTATCTTTGTAATTATATCAATGTATTCATATATATAAAATTGAAGTTTTTATTTGCAATATTCACTGACCTCTCCTTCTCTCTATATACAGTGGTAATATCGAAATAAAAAAAATTATCCCACTAAGGCTGGGCAGCTGGTTGCTACAAGAAATAAACATAGAAAAAAGACAAGATGAAATTTTATTAATCAAAATGCTTGTGAAATTTAATAAAACACCCTTGGAACAATAACTAAACTATAGAATTAACGCTAAAATAAAAGTGTAAAACTTTGTTCCGTTCTATATTAAGGCAATAATATGTGAGAGTTTACCCATGTGGTGAGTGTGATAAATGATTCATACTATGTTTTATTTTTTTGGCTTGCCGTAAGTTGAACTGAAATTTGTTATATTGGTTCTAATCATAAACTTAGAATATACTGGTATATATATAAGTCTATGGTTCTATTCAAACCCACTTTATTTTGTAGTTTAATTAAAGGCTGACAGTTCGTTCATTGGACTATTCAACTTGTGTTCATTGTTTATAAATTTTATTTTTCCAACGGGGATCTATTCTGAAGCCTTTCAAGAATAGCTGCAAGGAAGGAAATAAATCTCAAATTTATAGTTTAACAATTATCACACATGCAATGTTCATGTTCAAGCAGCAAAAAATTATGAATTAACTATTGCATTATTAATTGAAAACTTGCGATAAAAAAATCCGGCGGATTGTTGTTCATTTATTTATCCAGTAAATCCCTGAATTTTTTCATTTCTTAAATTTTATATTTAATATATTTAAATAATTTTTATTTTGATAGAGTTTGAAGTGTGTGTGGCTTGCGCAAGCCAGAGCAACCGTTTTCGGCCGTATTTTCAGCCCCCTGGAAAATTTCCTTTTCTTTTTGAATCTTTTTTCGGATATGAAAAATCTCAAGTAGTATTTGAGATATTCGCAAAAAACCAAACTCCCTTTTTTGTTTTAGTTGATTGTTTATAACTTGCAATTTTTGCAAGCGGAACTTAATATTTTTCAAAAAATTATCGACATGCTATTCCGAATCGAACGACACCTGTATCATATTTTTCCGAGACAAAAAAAGTTCAATAAGCAGTGTTGACTAAGTTGACTGAACTTATTATGATATTTTAATAATAATATTTCTCTCGTTATATTGCACGAATTTTTTTTACTACAAATTGTGTGTTGACTGTGGTATAATTCCGTAAGTAGCTGGGGCTGCAAAAGTCCCATTCATCACGAAAAGAAAAAGTTGATCTTATTGACTTTCCACTGTAATTTTTGTTAAATTTTGTGAAATGTGAGCTGATAAGCTAATATAATTAGGAATTAAAGATTTTGCAGCATTACGTAGCAAAAAGCAGTCGTAATGTTTATTTCAATAGAATTTAGCGATTATTCGCAATTGATCTAAATCATACATCTTGACGTAAATAATGTTGTCGATAACTTTAAGATGTAAATGTAAGTATGATATACGATAAGATTAATCTTTGCAATTAATGTGTACTATTTATTGCAATGAAAAATCTTAATTTATTCCGTTGAAACTAAAACTTGGTTTATTAAAGATCACAGGAAGTACTTATCGAAGTCTGCAAAGAAAGGCATAGCACAGTCCTGCAGATTCAAGGAACTGCTCAGCAATCCAACACATGTCTCACAGTAAGACAGGTATAATATTTTATACCTGTTCCTCTGACTTTTAAGAACTTGGAAAATGCGAAAAGATATAAAAGACCGCCTTCGCAAGATTCACTTTCTAACTAAACGAGTATGTCGGTGTGTATAAAATACTGGTTGATCGAGAGTGAGCAGAGGTTGCGCCTGGCGGAGCGTCATATCGATGGTGGCGGGGTAGAATTGAGGGTAGATCGGGAAACCCACTCGTTTGTGCAGTACAAAGTTCAGTGTAGGTGCAAGCGTAGAGATTCCGCTTATGATATTCTACGAGTGAAGCTTCATTCAAGTGCTAAGATAGTGTCGTAGTTCTGTCGTGGTGGAGGTTCTTCTGTGCAAGCGAGGGTGGTGTTGCTGAGAGGATGCCGTGTGTAACGTAGAGACGGGCGGTGTTGTTGTAGGTTTGCACAATTTGTTGTTTTCATGTAATTGTGTCCTTCACGTTACACTAGTGTGTAATTGTGACGGGGACATGTTACGTTGTGGTCGAACTGTAATTGCACTATACTGAATGTAAAGTGCGTTACGCTGTCTTATTACTAATAATGATTAATTGCGTAAGAAAGGGAGCAAGTTGAAAATCCGCTCTCACACTTTTACTATTTTTTTACAGTTAATGGTATCCTAATGTATTTTCGAGATCAGAATTAGGATCTCCTGTTGTATTTCCTACAGAATTGGCCTAATGTTGTTATATTACCGTAAAATCCTCGTATATTACCGATAAGTATATTGGTCAGCAATGATTTCTAAAAATAATAATTTGTAGTGTTACGAGCTTGGGGTTCGAGACAATTAAAAACTGCCGAGTGAATTACTAAAATTGACACTTTAATTGCACAACACTAATTACACTTTAAACCACACTAATAACAAAACGCAATTTTACTACAGATCACTTTAGTTCGCAGTTGTATCGCTTCGAAGTATTCGCTTGTATCGCCAATTCAATACTGACTCGGTCGTGGTTTATACCGGCCTTATATAGGGCCTCAGATAGTTTCCAGAACCTTCTACTGTAGAAACATCTAGAATGTTCGAGTACATATCGGTCCCGAAATTTCTAGAAGGATCTTGACTCTCCTAGTTCTGCTACTCGATACTAGAGGGCGCTAGTGGTAACTAGTGTTGCCATGTATAAACCATTAATAGTGGCGCGCAACACTGCCCCCTCCTAAGACATGCTCGTCCCGAGCATTATTGGCCCCATAATAACGCGCCAGTCGATCCACATGGACGATCTTAGAAGTACCTCTTGCACCTTTCTGTATCCGGTAGGTTACGTCATTGATCCTTGTCACAATCCGGTACGGTCCGTCCCATTTAGCTTGAAGCTTAGGAGATTTCCCTTTGCTGCGAACTGGATTGTGTAACCACACTAGTGAACCTTCGTCAAACCCTTTGTTGTTGATTTTGCGGTCATACCGTGTTTTCATCTTCTCAGACGTTTGCTGGCCCGACTGTCTGACGTGCTCATAAATGTCATTCATTTTGTCCTGCAAGTCATTTGCATAATCGGTTATACTGCGGGGCATCAGGTGGTATTCCGGTGATCAGGTCTGCAGGCAGCCGTAATTCTCTCCCAAAATTTGCTAAAGCTGGTGTCACTGATGTACTTTCGTGAACAGCGCTTCGATATGACAACAAAACGGTTGTATGTGCCTGTCCCAGTCTCGTTGCCGTTTTTCCACAACTTTTGCTAGGTACCTCCAATGTCTGATTAAATCTTTCTACCATTCCATCAGATTGTGGGTGGTAAGAAGTTGTTCTTGTTTTATGAGTACCCATAACTCGGCAAGTTTCCTGGAATATTTGAGACTCAAAATTCCTTCCTTGATCGCTGTGAATCTCTAAAGGTACTCCAAAACGACAGAAGACTTCATGAACTAGTTTATCTGCAACTGTTGAAGCTTCTTGATTTGGAATGGCGAAGACTTCTGGCCACTTAGTGAAGTAATCCATCACAACCATGAAATACTTGTTACCACTTTCACTTTCCGGAAACGGCCCCGCAACGTCAATGGCTATCCTCTCCCATGGTGCACCAACATTGTACAATTTCAATGCACCTCTACTACGAGTTTGAGGTCCCTTTACAGCCGCACAACTTGTACATTTGCGACACCAGTCCTCGACATCGTCACGACAGTGGACCCAGTAAAACCGTTCTCGGATCTTCAGTAGAGTTCGTTTAACTCCCAGGTGGCCTCCTGAACAACCATTATGGTACAGCTGTAGAACATCCGGTACTTTAGCTTTAGGGACAACCATTTGCAAATGACAACTGTCTCCGACCATTTTCCCATTTACGGCACAAGACTCCATCCTGAATCAGCAAGCTGTCCCATTGGGCCCAATATCTTTCGTGGTCGAACTCATCGCTGAAACGTCACTCCACTTGGGCTTAGGAGCACTGGCCTTCATCCATTCTAGAATCGGCTTGATGTCCGAATCTTCCTGCTGTGCATGTCGTAGGCTGTCTTTCCACTCATTGTTGAGCTGGTCTGTCATAAGCATCCTCACAGATACCACTTCCTTACCCTCTTCCCTAGTACAATGCTTGCAATCTTCAGGACAAGGTCTTCTTGACAATGCATCTGCGTTGCCATGAGATTTCCCGCTGCGATGTTCGATCACAAAGTCGTATTCCTGTAGTAGCTCAATCCATCTCGCAACTTGTCCTTCCGGATTTTTGAACTGCAATAGCCATTTCAGTGCAGCATGGTCAGTTCGTAAGAGAAATTTCCGCCCCAGAAGATATTTGCTAAAATGCTGCAAGGACTTTACCACAGCAAGCAATTCCCGTCTTGTGACACAATAGTTCCTTTCCGGCTTTAACAAAGACTTGCTGAAGTACGCTATCACAACCTCTTGATCACCATTCCTTTGAGACAACACGCCGCCAAGTCCTATATCACTTGCGTCTGTGTCAACTATAAATTCCTTGCTCGCATCAGGGTACCCCAAAATAGGTGTTTTGCACAGACGGTCCTTGAGCTCCTGGAATGCGATATCGCAACTTTCATCCCAGCAGAAATGTCGCTTCTCCTCGGTTAGCTTGTGCAGAGGTTTGGCTATATCTGCAAAGTTCTTTACAAATCGCCGATAATAGGAGCACAAACCCAAAATGCTCTAACCTGTGTCTTGTCTTTTGGAACCGGCCAATCCTTGACAGCGGCAATTTTCTCTGGATCCGTGCGGATACCTTCTTCCGACACTACATACCCCAAAAAGCTAACTTGCCGTTTGAATAGTGAGCATTTCTTCGGACTCAACTTGAGGTTGGCACCTGGATCTTCATGAGCACGCGTTCCAGGTTTTGAAGGTGTTCTCAAACGTACGGCCTACGATGATGATGTCATCCAGTAGACCAGACAGGCGTCGCCAATTAGCCGGTAGTACAAGCTCCATCAACCTTTCAAACGTTGCTGGAGCATTGCACAATCCAAACGGCATGACTTTAAATTGCCACAGACCCTTTCCTGTGGAGAATGCAGTTTTCTCCTTGTCCTTAGGGTCTATTTCAACCTGCCAGTAGCCACTTTTCAGGTCCAGCGTACTAAACCACTTTACGCCTGTAAGCATGTCCAGCGTGTCATCAATTCTTGGCAAGGGATAGCTGTCCTTCTTCGTAACGTCGTTCAGACGGCGGTAGTCAACACAAAACCGCATGCTACCGTCCTTCTTCTTTACCAGCACCACAGGTGAACACCATGGACTAGAAGAAGGTTCTATAACACCATCCTTCACCATTCCCTCAATCATGGTTTCCACTTCCTTTTCACGTGCTACCGGCAATCTTCTTGGGCGCTGACGGATAGGCAATTCTTCTCCTGTGTTTATTTTGTGTTGAACTAAGCCAGTCTTTCCTATGTCAGCATCGTTTGACGAGAAAACATCGGCGTACTTGAGTAACAACTTCTTCGCCTTGACCACTTCATTCGGGGAGAGAACGCTGCAACAGTCTTCTAAAAGTGCGGTCACCCTCGTTTGTGAATCCTTGCTGGGGGTCCCAGTCGATGGATATTGGCACCTACGCAACCAATCCACTTCCTCACAAGTACCAACCAGTGTGCCTTTTTCCATAATCTGTTCCTGATCACAAAGGTTCAGCACACGTACTCCTGAGATGTCGGTAGTTCTGACCAAAGTTCGAGCCACTTTCCACGGAAGGTCATTGTCCACCCTTTCCACGAGTACACAACGATGAGCTTGCCCAGGATTCCGAGGAAGACTAACCGGCACAATCGTTTCCGATCTCGGCGGCAGAACAATCTTCTTAAGGCTGTACATTCCCGGTATCGCCCTTCCACGAAAAGTTCCTCATGTCCACATTTCAAAACACCTTGCTTAACATCGATCTCACAACAATTCTTCCTCATGAAGTCTAGGCCCAGGATGCAGTCGTCCATTATATCAGCCACGATGACATTATGCAGGTAGATCATGTTGCCTAGCTTGAACTCCATCTCCTTCTCCACGGACGGGTATGCGCTGACCGGTGGCTGTTACCAAATTAATGCGCTCTCGGTTGTATGCGGAGTCCCCAAGGAACTGACTTATAAGTTGGAACTGACAACCGTGCGAGAGGCTCCAGTGTCTATGGTCAGTTTACACGGCGTTCCGTTGACCTCGCCTTTGATGATTAGGCTGTTCCCATCATGGGTTTGTGAGATCGAAACTTGGGCTCTTTTAACATCAGCCAGTACCCGCCCCGCAGTCCTGGCTTTTACTCGTTTCTGCTGCTGCTGGGCGGTGCTGTTAGCCGCACTACCCTCTCGAGATCGATCACCTCCCTTTCTACAGTTCGCTTAGGCAGCTGGATCGAAGATGGCCCTTTCCCCACAGCCGTAGCACCTAGGGCTGTATCCTTATTGTAGTCGCGAACTGCAGCTGCTGCAACCTCCCTGACGCGATGGGATCGATGATCCTGCCGTACGGCTTCCACCTCCAGTGCATGGGCTAACGCGTCCTTAAGCGTCTCGTGGTGCCCGAGCCTCACAGCAGCTCTGACTTCAAGGTCGCGGATGCCGTCGATGAATGTCTGCACCAGGTTCCTACAATGAGCGCAGGTACAGACTGGTATGCTTTTCGAACCAGCTTTTCCACCTCAAGGGCCCACTGCTGCAGGCTTTCGTTGCTGCGTTGCACGCGATCTTTGAGCTGCGCACGAAAGACGTGTTCCAGGTGAGCGTCGCCATATCTCGCCTCAATGCCTCAAGGAGCTGCTCGTAAGTCACTTCCTTACCGAGAGCTTCCAGAACAGTTAAGGCCTGGTCGCGCAGGCCTAGGGTGAGAGCAGTCATGGCCTGACTTTTATTCCAGCCGTTCGCCTTCATGACAGCCTCGAACTGGATTTTGTAGGCCGACCAGGAAGAAGTCCCGTCGAACGGCGGCACTTTGAACCACGTAGCGAAGGTGTTGTAGCTACCACGGAGCTGTAATTCCATCCCCAATTTTAGTTCGTCCAGCGTTTTCTTCACGTCAGCCATCACGTTGTTAACCCGATTGTTCACTTGGTTGATTCGGGTTTCAGCTTCCGACAGGCGGTTGTCATGTTGAGCAACCCTATCCTTCACCTCCCTTATCTCTTTCCCGAAGGTAGCGTGAAGGTCCTTCATGAGAAGCATCTGCTCCTCCTGTCCCCGCTGCAGCCGCTCTTCCAACCGACGGGCCTGTTCTTCCTGTCGGCGGGCCTGTTCCCCCTGTCGGCGGGCCTGCTCCTGCAGCATCATCATCAGAGCACCTAAGTCAGGTGCTGCAAATGCAGGAGCTGCTGACGGGCCGACCTCCGTGGTCGGCAGCTGGCCCTCCGACGCTTGCGATGTTGTACCACCAAATCGTCTCTGGTCCGTCTCCTGTTGGCGTTGACTTCGGGTACGGATACCCTCCGTGTCATCTTTAGGTAAAATCGGCATGATTAAATCCCACTTCTGACACCAATTGTTACGAGCTTGGGGTTCGAGACAATTAAAAACTGCCGAGTGAATTACTAAAATTGACACTTTAATTGCACAACACTAATTACACTTTAAACCACACTAATAACAAAACGCAATTTTACTACAGATCACTTTAGTTCGCAGTTGTATCGCTTCGAAGTATTCGCTTGTATCGCCAATTCAATACTGACTCGGTCGTGGTTTATACCGGCCTTATATAGGGCCTCAGATAGTTTCCAGAACCTTCTACTGTAGAAACATCTAGAATGTTCGAGTACAGATCGGTCCCGAAATTTCTAGAAGGATCTTGACTCTCCTAGTTCTGCTACTCGATACTAGAGGGCGCTAGTGGTAACTAGTGTTGCCATGTATAAACCATTAATAGTGGCGCGCAACAGTAGCAAAAACAAATTTTGAAATAAATATAACCTGCGATATGCAGTTGCTTTATTTAAAAATTTACCAAAACCGTGAGAATCTTGATAAGTCTCTTATTGTGTTGTTTTTCAATGATTTTTATCATATCTAGCAACTGACCAACGTGAGTAGTTGTAATATGAATATAATTGTATAATTATTAATTGTCACAACGAAGTACAAACTGTATACCATACGTGCTTAATGAAAACCACCTGGATATCGGTGATACACAAAGTATTTTATGCTAAGCTGACATTCAAAGAAGCTGTATATTATCTAGCAACTGACCAACGTGCGTAGTTGTAATGTTGCGAGAAGATGTTAAAAGGAGCACCTTGTGAGGCAATCTATGAGGCAGACCTATGTTCAGCAGCTGAATTTTGATGAACTGTAATGATTATGATGCTAATAATGATAAGCGGGTATAAGCAGAAAAAAAATAAGTACGCACCTCTTCATGTGTTCGATGGCAGGGCTCAACCAAAATAAATATTTTGGTGAAGTACATCACAATTGTGATAACTATCAAAATTATATTGTGTAATCGATTTACTATGCTTCCTAAATCTGTACAGAACAAGCGCTATTAAAATCAAATGTTTAAAAAATATAAGTGATGACCCGGAGAAAGGGGAAAAAGTAGGCGTGGAAAAGGTAGGTGCAGCCTCCGTAATTTTAACACAGGACCTTAAGGCTCGTTCAAACTAAACTGAATTCGGCGTGGTATCCGTTAAGCGTTTTTACAATTCATCATCATCATCATTACAGTCCTTCACAAGTCCACTGCTGAACATAGGCCTCCCCCAAGGAATTCCACAAAGTACGGTCTTGAGCCACCTGCACCCATCGACTTCCTGCATGTCTTACCAGGTCGTCACCCTACACTTCACCTATCGGTACGAGGCTGCCACTGAAGAACCTTTTTTTCTCCATCGGTTGTCGGTTCCTCGTGCTATATGGCTGGCCCATTGCCACTTCAGCTTATTAATCCGTTGGGCTATGTCGGCTACTTTGGTTCTACTGCGGATATCCTCCTTTCTAAGTTTATCACGCAATGAAACCCCGAGCATAGCCCTCTTCATAGCTCGCAGAGCAACCTTAAGCGTCGTCATACGGCCAGCAGTGAAGGACCACGTCCCAGATCCATAAGTCATCACTGGCATCACGCACTAGTTGTATAATCTCGTTTTCAGGTTTTGAGGTATACATGACGAGAAGATGTATCGTAATTTCCCGAACGCTGGCCAGCCGAGTTAAATCCGTCGATTGACCTCTCGGTTGAAGCTGGACTTACCTAGTCGGACTATTATTCCCATGTAAATATACTCGTCGACAACTTCGAGCTTAGTGCTCCTAGCAACTACTAGCATATGCGTGACATGGACATTACACATGATCTTTGTTTTGTCCATGTTCATCTACTATCTATTCTGCCATAAGGACTATATCGTCGGCAAATCAAAGATGAGTGATGTACTAACCATTGATGTTAATACCATATCCTTTCCAGTCCAGTAGCTTGAAAACGTCTTCCAATGCAGCGGTGAAGAATTTCGGGGATATAACGTCACCCTGTCTTACACCTCTCTGCAGTTGAATAGGTTTCGTAGTCTGGTTCTGTACCCGGACAGCCATCGTAGCCCTACTGTACAAACACTTCAGCACTTCGATATACCGACAGTCAACTTGGCACCGATGAAGGGACTGTAGCACCGCCCAAATTTCGAAGGAATGAAAGGCTTTCTCATAGTCCACATACGCAAGGCAAAGTGGCAGATTGTACTCTTCGGTCTTCTGTTCAATTTGCCAAAGACTGTGTATGTGGTCTATGGTACTAAAGCCTTTTCGCAAACTGGCTTGTTCGGGAGGCTGGAAGTCGTCGAGTATGCGTGCAAGACGATTCGTAATGACTCTTGAAAACAGCACGTAGACGTGACTCAGAAGGGAATCGGTCTGTAGTTCTTCAAGAGAGCGTTGTTGCCTTTCTTGTAGAACAAGACCATATCATTTCTGCTCCACGCCGCCGGAGTAGTCCCACCATGGAGGACGGAAGTAAAGAGCTTTTGAAGGTCTTCAAGTACCAGTTTCCATCTGCTTTTAGAAGCTCCGCTGTAATTATATCCTCACCTGGGGCTTCGCCGTTTTTAAGGTGCTGAAGAGCCATTCTAATCTCGCTCAGACTGATGTCCGGGATATCATCGGAATAGTGTCGGATAAGACTTGCTCTTGGATCGTTACTCACACTTGCGTGTGGCTAAAACGATGACGTGTACAGCTGCCCATAGAACCTCTCAATCTCACTCAAAATCTCAGGTGTTCCGGAAACGATGCTGCAAATCTCTGGCAAAGACCTTGGAGCCCTGGTTCCGCTCGATCGCTTCTTCAATATAAGCTGTATTGCTAGTCCCGCGGCATGCATTTGGAGATCTGTCTGTTCAGTTGCCTGTATGCTGTCAATTCTGCTGAAGACTGCAGCTTCATCTCCCGTCTAAGGGTGATCGTAGAGTTTTTGTGTTCTTCTGCGGTAGGTCTTGCAGAACTTAGCTCCGACCGCATGTACGGTTTCCACGAGCTTGTCATTCATATCGTCCACTGCATTGCAGTTTTCTAAGTACTGAAAACGGTTTTAAAGCTCGAGCTGAAAGGTTTTGGGACTTTGGATTAGAGCACGAGGGGAACGGAGCGCTGACTTCATTAGACGAGAACTCCGCAACTTAACGTTTAGGTTCAGTGTGCCTCTAACCATTCGGTGATCCCTACAAGTTATCACCCTCGCAATTACTGAGAGATCACTGAACAGTTGCCGTCTTGTCGTCATAATGAAGTCAATCTCATTTTTTGTCGAACCGTCGGGGCTTGACCAGGTCCACTTCCAGTGGGGCCGCTTCTGGAAGAAAGAGTTCATCATAAAGTGTCCCTCTTTCTCCATGAAGTCGGCCAGCTGCTGGGCCCTTGGTTTCCGTTGCCATGTTCCAAATTTCCTTACCTTCAGCTCACCGTTCTTTCGTGTGCCTAGTTTTGCATTGAAATCTCCCATTAACACCGTATAGTGGGTTTTGGAGGAATGCATGGCTTTAGAGATATCCTCATACTTTTCCTCCACCTCCTCATCGGGATGTGCCGAGATTGGTGCGTAAACCTGTATGACCTTCAACGAATACCGTTTGGTGATTCTGAGTATAAGGTACGCAACCCTCGTCAACACACTCACAATCTTTACAACGTTGTTAACGAGAGACTTGTGGACGATAAATCCGACACTTCCTTGGGACAGATGGTCGCCTTCCCGGTGATACAACAAGTTGCCAGATTCGAGGATTACCGTGTCCTCCCCCTCTTTTCGGACCTCAGATAATCCTTTAATATCCCTGCGCAACTTGTCTATATCTTTTTCCAGCTCCAGGATTTTCTCGTTAGTCTTCAGAGTGCGTGCGTTGTATGTTGCCAGGTCGAGTCGTCTTAAGTGGCAACCGCACCTCCACCGGAGATTCTGAACACCCCCTGAACCGCCGTTACCATAGTCGCCACCGTAGCCAGAAATAGCGGGGCGCCGGGGACTGGGGTCCGTCTCTTCGTACCTTTTGCATCATGGGGGGATTTTTGCCATAGTTGGCACGCTTGGCGAGCGGGTTGGCAATCGCAGTTTTTTTATTGTATTATTGCTGTTATCAGGAAGATGCTGCTGCCCATCTCCTGTTTTTTTCCCACTGTCGCCTCTTACGACACCCACGGGAAGATATGGGGTAACGGATATTCTTAACCGCACCTACACGGCTATTTTACAATTAGCTTTTACATTTTTGTGTTCTATACGTCATAATACTGTAGTTTCCTGATTGTGTCTTATGGTAAACACAGTCACCCAAAACATCTTCTCAAATGAGATAAATTATATGATAATACCTACTTATATATTATATACTTATTAAATTATGACTCATTATTTACTTTCGAATCTCGAAAGATTGGGATATTTGGAAATCAGTCCCAAAATTCCACACATTAAATAAAAGTAAAAATCATCACATATTACTATGTAAACGGGCCGTACTGCAATGGTCGATATACTGAGAGTCAACCCGCTTAAAATGTCCAGAGTTCCATTGTAATAGGGTCGCCAGCCAGGTACACGTGTTTGTGATTACAGTCATAAGGTCTATGTCAACAATCGTAGCCGATTAATTACGATCGTTAAGCCTGACGAAGAAGCTTATTAATTAACTACTATATTAATTATACTAACTATATTTAATACTTTTAGAACATAGAAGCAGTTTTTTATTATTATGAGTTGTTATCAATATCCCATACCCTATATCATCCTGCAGAGGGAAACAAGCAGTATCTTCCTAAAACTGTTGTGTTTCGTATGGTGGGTGTAGAGAACCGGAGACCATTTTTACTGGAAAAGAGGCATTCTATCTTAGTCCTCACGGCTGACAATGCATCTGCATTTAAATTCGCAAACGAAGATAGATGTAGATGTCTATGTGCCACAGCAACCACTTAGCATCAGGTGGATTGTGTGCTCGTTTGTCACGCTTATTCTATAAAAACAACCAAAAGATAAAAGATAAAACTGCGGGTGCCAAATGCCGTGGTAGCTTTGGCAAGTTACCCCTCCACCCCTAGGAGGCATTCTATGAGGGAGGCATATGTTCAGCAGTGGACTTTTGATAAGATTTAACGGTATTGTATTTGTATAACCAAATTAGTATTCATAAATTCATTGTTTCATTATCAGTTGAATATAACTTTCACATAAATCTTCATGCATGCATATATATTACTGCCCTATTTATATTTTGCATTTGGAAGAAAACTAATTTTACGGATTTTATCGCATTAAACACCTCTGTCCCCCACGTGTACATGGGCGCTGGAAAGTGCCCGAAACGTCGGGAATTAAAAAAGTTAAAATTAAACGCGATAAAATCCGTAAAATTTGTTTTGTCCATGTAGTATTCGCGTAAATATAGAAATCATTATTTTGCACTTGTGATAATATTTACCTGTTGAGCATAATTTTAATAACAAATTGTAACTGGCTATAAATAAGTACGTTGTTGGAGCTGCAAATATTAGGAAAATCATAAAGCCGTTTTCATCATTAAAATCTCTCACCACGCAGCATAACCGGACGTAAGAATTAGAAATATCACGTAGAGATCTTCTAGCTGCAAAAACAAAGTAAAATTACGCAAAGTATAATTTAATTTTAAAACTTTTTCTTACTACTAGAGTAAAAATAATAAAATAATTTCACATTCTGTAGTCGGTGCTAAGACATAGTGTATAGGAGAATAAAAACTTTTTTGAAGTCTACATTTACTTTTTATTAAAACTTATTTTTTACCATTTGGAGTGGACTAAGAAATATCACAATCTAAGTGTCGTAAAAAGTTAAGAGTACATTAAAAACTTTTACCAATTATACATGCACGTGTTGATGACTATCGATACGTTTATGGATTAACACTTTAAACATCAAAACACGTTATATGGTACTTATTTAGTTTTAAATTAGAAATCGAACAAGACAAAAATTAAACGGAAATTATTATACAAACTGTTTAGTTTCTGGATGTCCATGAGCTCTCCAAGGCGGTTGTTTATTTGTTTAAACGCAGACCGTAGTCGAATAACAAAACAAGCAACCTGCATAAGAAGAAGCAGAGCCATATTGTTCTCGACATAATACAATCCATACATGAATAATATTATCGCTGTAACAATTTAAATTTCTTAGTATCCACAGAATAAATACTTCAAAACGTTTTATTTGTAACCAACGCACTTTCTTTTATTGATGAATAAGTATATAATCCAAAATTCATAAGCTGACTTATATATGAAGTAACTAAAATACCAATCACTCCAGCGCTTAAGATTTTGTCATTAAACTGTTGCGTAAGATCACACCGCATGTCTTTGTTCACCTGAAATATTTAAAGCTTATTAAAAAATGTTTTTCTTGAAATTTGTGTGACAACCGACTTTACAGTTGATAAGTGGCTACCACAGCCCATGCACACCTGCATCCAACTTTCTACAAAGAAGGCACAGAGTTCTTCACAGCCTGTAAATATTCTGGTCCTCATACCCTTCAAACCAGAAAACAACAGTGTTACTTAGTGACAGAAATAGAAAACCATGGCTCCAACCCAAACGGACTCCTAGGCAAAAAATGAGTCCTATACCTATACTGTCGGTAGATGTACGAATTACTTTGTACTAAGTTCGTAATCGGATGATTAATTTATAAAAAACTAGCTGTGTCTGCGATATTATATGCGCCAACATGTATCATCTGCACATCCTACTAATACGCATATACATATACAAAGGAATCTCTGTTATGTATTAGGTGCTATAACTTCCTAACAGGCCTAAATGTAATAAAACACACGTAATCGAGCAGCGTAGCGAACATATTACTCCATAACCCTCTCAGAAATAAGAGAAAGCCCGTGCCCAACAGTGGGACGTATGTAGGCTATAACCTTACTTTTTTTTAAATATACGTTTAATAAAATCGTCTTACATAAATGGAGATAAAATTATATTTAAATCTAAAGATCCGTTGAATCAATATAGATGAAGTAAATTAGTTTAAAGCTAGTAGCACAAAAATCTAAATAATATTCATTATATTTCTGTGGTTGCTGTATTCCTTGAAGGTTATCTGGTAGGTTTGACTAAAAACTCGCTGAAGTGTACAAAAATTGCGGTGCCAAAAGAAAAGTATCTGCATTCGTCAAAAATATTGTCGACCTTTTTTAGTTTCTTCTTTTAGTTGTTATTCCTTACAGTAATGCTTTCCTTTATATAAAACTGGACATACATTTTAGAGAACCGGAGACCCTTTTTATTGGAAAAGAGGCATTCCATCTTAGTTCTCATGGTTGACAATGCATCTGCCGGCATCGGCCACAGGAACCACTTACCATCACATGGACTGTGTGCTCGCTTGTCACACTTATCCTATAAAAAATATATTCATCAGAGATTAGTGTATTAGGTAACACGCGATAGAGCCACATAAAGCTATCCGTGTGTTAATCAGATGATACTGAAATCTACACCAATCACACTCAGTATCTGCCCCAGCGTTCTTTTTTTTTTATAGGAGAGGCGGCAAACGAGCATGCGGCTCACCTGATGGTAAGTGACTACCGCTTCCCATGAACAACCGCAACACCAGAGGAATTGCAGATGCGTTGCCGGCCTTTTAGAAAGTAGTAGGCTCTTTTCTTGAAGGTCCCTAAGTCGTATCAGTCCGGAAAAATCGCTGGTGGTAATCGATTCTACAAGGAAATTGTGCGAGGAAGAAAACTTCTTCTAAATCGCACAGTGGTGGACCGCCAATCATCCAGGTGGTATGGATGGTATCGCTAGTTTTGTCGCAATGTGCGATCGTGAAATTGAGCGGCTGGAATTAGTCCGAACAATTCCTCAGAGCACTCCCCGTGGTACATGTGATAAAATACGCAAAGAGATGCAACATCTCTACGCAGTGGCAGTGAGTCAAGCCGATCGGAAAGAACTCGGTCATCGACGATTCGAACCGCACTGCACTGGATGCGGTCAAGTGGAAGGAGCTGGCACTGGGAAGCCCCTGCCCAGAGATGGAAACAGTATTCCATGTGGGGCCGAACCTGCGCCTTGTAAAGTTGCAAGCGGTGTACCGGCATGAAATACTGTCCCGCTCTGCTGAGCACGCTAAGCTTCTTAGAGGCCAATTTGGCCTTCTCTTCCAAATGACCACGAAACTGCACATCACTCGATATGTCGACACCGAGGATTCCAATACTGGCTGAAGAAACAAGGGGAGTGCCTTGAAACTAAGGAGATACGACAAAGGGGTTCTTTTTAGCGGTAAACGCGCAAACTTGTGTCTTCTGGGGATTGAACTGGACTAGATTTAGTCGCCCCCAATCCGAGAGTTTGTTCAGCAAAGACTCGACTTCAGACACAAGTTTGTCCCGGTACTCGGCGACGTTTTCACGAGAAATATCTGCACGGCCGGTATATAAGGCATCACCAGTGCTGTCGTCTGCATAGCAATGAATGTTACCAGTTTGCAACATATCATTGATATGCAGGAGAAACAGCGTTGGCAATAGCACGCAGCCTTGTGGAACACCAGCGTTGATAGGCTTGTAATCAGAGCATGCACCGTCTACTACGACCTTGATGCTCCGATCAGCAAGGAAACTGGTGATCCAATTGCACAATTTCTCGGGAAGCCCATAGGAAGGGAGCTTCGAAAGTAGCGCTTTGTGCCAGACCCGATTGAAGGCCTTCGCTATGTCTAAACTAACGGCCAATGCCTTCCCCTTGGACTCTACTGCTGCCGCCCATCTATGAGTCAGGTAGAACAGAAGATCACCAGCTGATCGACCCCGACGAAAACCGTATTGGCGGTCACTAATCAGCTGGTGATCCTCAAGGTACCTCATGAGCTGGCAGTTTATAATAGACTCCATTATTTTGGAGAACAAGGAGGTGATGGCGATAGGCCTGTAGTTGGACGGGTCTGAGCGGTCGCCTTTTTTAGGGATCGGGTGGACCAAAGCCGTCTTCCATGAATTCGGGACTACGCCTTGGGAGTAGGAGTACCGGAAAAGACGCGTTAAAACCGAGGCCAACTCCTGAGCACACGTCTTCAGCACAATGGGAGGGACTCCATCAGGCCCACTCGACTTGCTGACGTCCAGGGAGAGGAGTGCATTGCGAACCGACCGCTGTAAACCGCACGTCCGGCATGGAGCACTCACACCGCGGGATAGTCGGCGGTGTGTTTCCGCCGTCATTCAGAGTCGAGTTGGACGCAAAGAGAGAGCCTAACAGATCGGCTTTCTCCTTTGCGGCATGGGCCAGTGAGTCTTCCTTTTTGTGCAGAGATGGTAGAGATGGCTGACGGAAGTTCCCTTGGACAGCCTCGGCGAGAGAACAGAATGCACGGGTTCCCGAAGGAAGGTGAACTAGCTTCTCGCCAATTTTGCCGATGTGCTCAGACCTTGCCTTGGCAATGATTCTTTCGAAGGACCTGGAGCCGGAATTATACTTCTTTTTAAGAGCGCTGGTGTTTACATCCCGAGACGTTGATGCGTCAGCCCAGGCCCGGTAGCACTCCTGCTTATAGCGTGATGCTATTTTACAGGAGCGACCAAACCATGGCTGGGATCTGCCTCCGATGGGCACCACAGAGGATGGAATAAAAAGTTCCAAGCCCTGAAGTACCACATCAGCAACAGAATCAGCACCAACGCTGGGATCTTCCGGCGAGAAGCAAACCCGCCCCCAAGGGTAGGATGCAAAAAAAGACCGCATCCCGTCCCAATCGGCCGACCTATAGTGCCAAACACGGCGGTAGCCTTTTTTTTTTTGCGGATGGAAAATCATCTAATGACGCTTTCGCTGTGGGTGGAGCGGAAGGGTGTCGAACTTTTACTGACTAAAACCATCCGTGTTCCTTCAGTGCCTTACGTTCCGGAGCCGCGGTATCTCTTTCGAACAGCCCGCAGCCCCGGCAGTGTCAGCCGCAGGCCTTCACTGCTGACAGCTCTTGAGGCGCGCGTGGAACAAAACGCGCCGTCGACACGGCCTGTCGTCGTTGAACGGACGGACGGCGAGCTACCATTGCTCGCCGTCCACAGGTCCGCGCTTACGGTGGTCAGGGGCCACGACGGCCCAGCCCCCGACGCGGGGCGTCTCCGCGGCGGCCGGGAAGGAAAGCTGTTGCTCTTTCCTTCTCCCGCCCGCCACCTCCTTCGCTAGCATCACTGCTTCGCAGAAGGTGGTGACGGCATCCCATTCCGTCTCGCTCCGGACCATGGCTTCGACCAGGGCCGGACGCGAAGGTCGCCGCCTATCGCCGCTACGAGTACACGGCGGTGCTCCGCCAAGCAGGGCACACCTCCACGGTGCTCCACCGTGTCCTCCGGTCGATCCTCGCAGTGGGAGCACCGGGCGTTTCCTCCGCCCGATTCGGTGCAGGAACCTCCCGAACACACCGTGTCCGGTGAGGACCTGCGTCAGGCGGAAGGTGAGGACACCGTGGCGTCTCTCAGCCACTCCTCAAAGAGGGTCTTATCGCCGCTATAGTGGCGTGCCCAGCACGGGTTGCGACAGTCGCTCTCTCCATGTCGCCATGAGATCATGCCGGAAGTCTGTCCGCTGCGCGACGACTTGCCGCGGCAGCGGGTTTCCCCGGCATAGTGCCTCCGCGCGCCATTCGTGCAGGCGCGCGAGGACTATCGCCTCCAGATCCCATGGCGGCAATCCAGCAGGAGGCTCGCCGCCTCGCGAGAGATCGTGCGGTAGCCGCGAACCATCTTTACGGCAACCACCTTTGGGGCGCGTTTAGGTGGTGGACGGCAAGCCGCGCCAAACCACGCGCCCACACCGGGGCCCCGTAGCGGGCCATGGACCTCACGATCCCGCGTAGAGCCTCCGGCGAAGCGTTTAGCCCCAGGTTCGGCAGGAGCCGCCTGAAGGCAGCCCCGGTCCGTTCCAGTTTGGGAGCCAAACGTCGGAAGTGCTCAACGAAGTTCCATCGGCCGTCGAGGACGAGTCCTAGGTGCTTCATCGTCGACTCGACGCCGATGGATACCCCTCCCACCATCACTGAGGATCCCAGTGGTGGCCTGTTCCGAGGACCATGGAAGTGCATGGCCTCGGACTTGTGCAGAGCCACCTCGAGACCCAGTTGCCGGATCCTCTCAACGACTATCGCAGCCCCGCGTGTCATAGTTTTTTGAACCTGTGGAATGATTCTTCTTTTTCCCTAATCTTCATTTGGGCCTGATTCAGTTTCAGCCGTAATTGTTCAAAAGAGGTGTATTCGCTTTTGTACATCGGCTCTTTGTAATATCCCCAGATGAAATAATCTACGGGGTTGAGGTCTTGGAGGTCGGGCTATTGGCTCGTCACGGCCTATCCATCTACGTGGAAAACATTGATTAAAATATTCCTTTACATTCCGTGCGAAGTGGCATGGCGCTCCATCGCATTGAAAGTACATGCAGCTCCATACAGCCAAGTTGATAGGTATAGGATAGGAAGGTGGACTAGCTTCTCGCCAATTCTGCCGATGTGCTCAGACCTTGCCTTGGCAATGATTCTTTCGAAGGACCTGGAGCCGGAATTATACTTCTTTTTAAGAGCGCTGGTGTTTACATCCCGAGACGTTGATGCGTCAGCCCAGGCCCGGTAGCACTCCTGCTTATAGCGTGATGCTATTTTACAGGAGCGACCAAACCATGGCTGGGATCTGCCTCCGATGGGCACCACAGAGGATGGAATAAAAAGTTCCAAGCCCTGAAGTACCACATCAGCAACAGAATCAGCACCAACGCTGGGATCTTCCGGCGAGAAGCAAACCCGCCCCCAAGGATAGGATGCAAAAAAAGAACGCATCCCGTCCCAATCGGCCGACCTATAGTGCCAAACACGGCGGTAGCCTGCAGAATGCAAGCGCGACGTTAGTGTGAGTGGCACCACACTCCGGACAAGACAATGGTCCGACGAGCCTAAAGGAGCGTAGACGGAAATCTGATATCCGTCCGGATGAGAGGTCAGCAGAAGGTCCAACAGGGAAGGTTCATGATCTTCCACATCTGGAATCCGCGTAGGCGAAGTAACCAGCTGTGTAAGACCATATGCCAAAGCAAAGTCATAAACAGATCTCCCCGCATGATCGGTTGAACGTGAACCGAGCCATTCGGCGTGGTGGGCGTTAAAATCGCCAAGGATCACGATCTCTGCGAATGGGATCTGCTGTAACAAGGAATCTGTAGCCATTTGGACGTGGTCGATGAGTCGGTCTGTTTCGGCATTACCACTATGGGACCTATAGAGGCACCCGTAGACGCGGGGATGGTCGTCGCTGTCTACGCCATACGATGGACAGGTGCGTACCTTCAAGACGGCCAAGGCGTCGAAAACAGATATCCTCTCTGACGTATACGCAAACTCCAGCCCGGGGCACAAAGGAGTGTTCTAATTTGTACCCCTGGTAGGAGAGATAATTATGATGTATCAGCCGGAGAGGACACCTGGGTCTCGGTTAAAAAGAGCAAGGCTGGCTTCGCCGTCTCTAGATGGAAGTGGACAGCGTTAAGGTTGGAATGAAGTCCCTTGATGTTGCAAAAATTCACGGATAGCGTGACAGGGGTCGCCTTGGTCTTATTGCTCCACTTGCCCCGAGCAGTATTAGTCGCGAGCGGAATTTTGCCCCCCCCCAGAATACGCGGGGCAGCCTGAGCACCCACGCTCAGGAGTGGAGTAGTTTGGTAGTGGATGCTCAGCGAGGGATTCTCCAGGGGTGCTGGTACCCTCCTGAGGTAGTCTTTCGTTTAATTCCGCTAACATGTTGATGGGGGGGGGGGTGAATTGGGCCTCCGGCCACCTGCACTCACCAAGCGAAACGCAGAGGTAAACCTCTACTTCTTCAGTTACAGTATTGCAGTACAGAAAAATAAGAAAGTTGTGTTGTTCCAATAAATGAACATCGCTTGGAAGGTTTAAATAATATAATAAAAGACTTTCATCATTTCATTTAAAATAGTGCTAATTATTTGTATGGTACGTTATTTAATTATAACTTGTTTGGCATGGGCGACAGTAGGAATTTATAAAAGAAGGCGAAAGTTATACGACCTTTATAATGAAAGATCATATAATACTGATGTTATGTAAGTTATGTAAAAACATATTCTAAAATATTTAAAAATTATTTACACAGCTAAGGCTTTACATTTAAGTAACAAAATTAAACTGCATCTAACAAAATAAAAATGAACTGGAGAATAATAAATAGTGAAACAGGCAAGGTCGGATTTTCAATTGAATATTAACAATAATTAAACTCGATCTGATCAAGAAGTTGCTATGGCTTTTGAGAAACATTTTACTGATGTTCCTTTTTGACAACAAAATCATTAAATTCTTCTCCTAC
>JAGSMP010001479.1:0-50373 GCA_029286625.1 Parnassius orleans
TGCAGTACAGAAAAATAAGAAAGTTGTGTTGTTCCAATAAATGAACATCGCTTGGAAGGTTTAAATAATATAATAAAAGACTTTCATCATTTCATTTAAAATAGTGCTAATTATTTGTATGGTACGTTATTTAATTATAACTTGTTTGGCATGGGCGACAGTAGGAATTTATAAAAGAAGGCGAAAGTTATACGACCTTTATAATGAAAGATCATATAATACTGATGTTATGTAAGTTATGTAAAAACATATTCTAAAATATTTAAAAATTATTTACACAGCTAAGGCTTTACATTTAAGTAACAAAATTAAACTGCATCTAACAAAATAAAAATGAACTGGAGAATAATAAATAGTGAAACAGGCAAGGTCGGATTTTCAATTGAATATTAACAATAATTAAACTCGATCTGATCAAGAAGTTGCTATGGCTTTTGAGAAACATTTTACTGATGTTCCTTTTTGACAACAAAATCATTAAATTCTTCTCCTACTGTCGCCGAATCATTGCTTAAACAAAATGTAAAGAAGCTTTTTCAAATACTTTTGAATTCCATAGATTATTGCAAAAGATATCATTAAATATTTTAAAACTATTGATGTTAAGAAAACAGCAGACTTATAGAATTTCCGTTAAGTTATTTTATCTTTAATAGATATAATAGCACCTTATCTAATACTATATTTAATACAAGCGTCGAATCTGGTGTGTTTCCTGATTTAATGAAACATAGTAAAGTCATACCTTTATTTAAATCTGGTAATACATTAGACCCCCGTCAAATTTAGACCGATTTCTGTACTACCAACATTTAGTAAAATTTTTGAAAAAATTATTTTAGATCAGATCTTAACTTTCTTTAATATTAATAAATTGCTACATAAAAATCAATTCGGTTTTACAAGGGGTCGCTCGAAAACTGACGCTGGAGTTGAGCTTATTAAACATATTTTTTGTGCATGGGAGAGTTCAGAGGATGCTTTGGGTATATTTTGTGACCTTTCCAAGGCCTTAGACTGTGTTCACCATGAGACATTAATCAGGAAGCTATAGTACTATTATTGTGCGATGCGCCTATAAAATTGTTTACTCAAATTCATGTAATAAGCAAAAATAAAATTTTAGACTCGAACGACTGCTAGTTAATTATAACAGGCATAATTCATGTTAGAAGCAAATATATTCAATAAAACATCGAACGAAAAGTCCGAGTTAGATTCTGTTGTGCGAATTTGTCTTTTGTTTTATTTTGGTCATGTATTACATAAATCAGCTGTGCAATACAATACCTCCGGCACGTTGGACAGGATGGCAGGGCAAGCGGAAACTCTTGCCCTTGTTGTGTGCATCTTGTGCACAGCCTCTACTGGAAGCCCTGGGACTTGGTCCTCCAAGTTTCTTCGTTGTCGAGTTCGAAGGGATGCCGCGGCCTTGACTTTACGCTCTTCAGGGAGAGCGAACGTGTGGTAAGACACACGCTCTGCTGTGAAAAGCCTTGTAAGGCGACGAAAGTCATCTATTGATGACGGAATGATTCTAATGGCTTCACTAAAGTTGGTGGCCTGATCGTAATAGGTGATTTTCGTGTCGTAACATATTTTCGACAGTCGGGTATATTGAGCCTTGTCTCTAAGGAAGACAGGGGGCGGGACCTGTTTTTTGGGGAGGGTCGGGGCGCATTGACTACCGTAAATGGGGTCTCGTCAGTCATTGTTCCATCGGAGTCCGTGGAACTAGTGCTGGATGTATATCCGGTATGGGTGGCGGACCTCTTCCGGGAGGACGCGGAGGAGTTTGAGCACGAGCACTCCATTGTGTTGGCGTCGTGGGACGCGGGCAAGTCGGTCTGCGGGGCAGCCGTGGGGGCAACGGGGGCCGGGGAGGTACATGCCTGAGGGGCAAGGGACGCGAGGATTGCGGCGAGGGCCGACTCATCCAGGTTGATGCCCAGACCAAGAGATTGGTTTAGGGCGGCTACGAAGGTCCTAAGTAGGTCCAGTGTGGACATGTTGGGGGAGGGGGACGACGTTCTGTTCTGAAACAGTAAGGGAGGGGATCCCTGTTCTCAAAAGAACAGGGGCTTGTTCTGAAAAGAACAAGTGACTTTGACGTTCCAAGAAACAGTAATACAATATAAAAATAATAACAGAAAAAATAACAATAAAAAATAACAATAACAGTACAAATAAATAACAAAACAATAAGCGGTCAAAATCTCCCTGCCAGGCGTCAGGGGGGCAAGAACGGTAAGTAAAGACAAGCGAACTCACCGAGCGACTGCGCTGCTGGCGTGAGCAGGATAGCGGAGGCGCGAGCGAGGCACTCAACATACGGGGACGAGCGCGGACTACTTACACGACCGCTCAGAATTAGAGTCGTGTAGAAATTGGTTGATCACATAGTAGGAGATGTGAGCCGAGTGCAAAAGTTGCAAAATATAGATTTTGATTATTTGTAAAATTTCAGTAATTTGTGTAAAATAGGTCAAATGTTTCAGGATTGTTGTGTGTATAAAATAAGATAGTTCTGTGTTAAAATTGTTTAGATTTATTACTAAATATAGTGAAATAATGATAGCTTTGTATAAGAAATTTGAAAGTGTTTAAAGATAAATATGTGTAAAAATGTGAATTAAACTATTGTATTAGTATTTGTATTAGTTATATATATTTTCAAATAAAGAATGTTGTTTGAACCTTATATTATGTTAAATATTTAAGAATTCTAACTTAGTACATAAGTTGTAAAATAGGCATATTTTGTTAAATAAATAAAATATATCTTATACGATTATAATGTAATGTATGTTGTAAGATTAAGACTGTTTTGTGCTATCATTATAAATAAATTGTATGACTGTATGTTTTGTTCAAATAAAATATTAGAAATCTATAAAAGGTGCAATAGAACAAATTGATATTATTGTAATATATAAACCGCGCGAAGGGCCGGCTCTCTTTCAGTATAGCTTTGAGGTAGCTCAGTAAATTGGTTTTTATGCACCTGTTCGGGAACTGTTCGGGACCAGCTACCAGTATACTTTTAAATCAAGAATCAAGAAACATAGGAAGTGATAGAATAGGAAAGTAATCAGTTGCACTCTTATGGAGAAATTGTGAAGATAATTGCTGTTTTATTAATAAAGGATCTTCCACCACCTAAAATACAGTCCACAAATCAAGGGACGACTGGACCGGGACCACTTCAAGAGGACCCGTAATCTTAGTCGTTCTTTTCAGAAGGGGGCTTCAGACGTTCTCTTATGATACTCCTTCACGGGGTTCACACACACCTCGTTCACCGCCCGAACCCACCGTGGTGTGATAAAGAGTTTCTGGGTAGAACATCTATGGCGTACTAATCGCAGTTTGATTGGATCCTTTCAGATGACAGATCTATGTCGAGGAAGCTGAATACTAATCATTTCAATTGGCCTTCGGAGCCGGATCAAGGAACCAGCCGAGGAAGCCAGGTCGACGTAGTAGGTCTACCAGGGCTGAGGCAGGACCAGGCGAGAAGACTGAAGAACAGGCCAGCGTGAAGGCCCACCAGGGCTGGTAGAACCAGGCCTGTGGAAACTGGATAGCTGCCGGAAGAAAGAAGCCGGTTGCGGCCAGGCGCGAGTGCTTGCATGGGTCACGCAGCCAGGCGCAAGTGCTTGGTGAGAACACTTACTGCGGCCAAGCAGTGGTGGCACCTTTTCCTGTCGAGGCCACCCGTGCTCGACACCACTCCTGTCCTGCCCAGCCATACGCCGGTGACTGGGCGGCGAGTCATAGCTCTCCACCCGACCCTAACGGTGCCAAGGTCGGGTTGGGCCTTACACGTTTCGAGGTGCTATCCCTTTCCCCACTCCATTCCTGTACGGACTCCATCCTTGGGCTGTTCCTGCCACGGTTGGCCCGCCCAAGATTGGTAGGATTAGGGGGTTGTTAAGGTCATGTAGGAGGTAGGGGTTGTATGGGGTTGTTGGGACCTATGGGGACCGTAGGGACCGTAGGCCAACAATCACCTTCTTGCAAGATGAAGAAGGCACAAGAACAGAATAGAGGGGTCGAAGGGACCAGGACAAAGACAGGAATCTCAAGAAGGATGAAAGAAGCGGAATCATCTGGAGCGACCACAGCTACTTTTTTCAAGTGGAGCAACCACGGTTACCTCGTGAGATAGACTACCACCAATACATTCACAAATACATGGGACTCAGGAACGTCTGTGACAGCAACAAGCAACAGGACGGACACCAGTGGTGCAGCCAAGACCGTACCAGAAATCCGTCATTTCCAGGGCGAAGCGACAAGAAAATAATCAGGCAGACCAATGAAAATGGGTCACGCAAGGTAGTAGGTCATCGCGATCGGCGAGGCTGAGAGCCAGGGTGGAGGCGCGGATTAAATTCGAACGCTCAGAGCTCGAACAAGCAGAAGCAGCTGCTGCTTGCCAAGTCTGGTGGAGGTTGGCACGCCTCAGCCGGGAAGAGGAAATCGACTCAGTGAGGATGATGAAGAGCGGAATACTCAGATGGAACCTTTCATAAGAGTTGGGTTCAACAGACCATAAAGTGCGCGCCGATTAATTTAACGGCGACACTGATAATAAAGGCGTCAGGGATCACGCCACAAGAAGGCGGAGGTCGAGCGCAACCTAGGAAATGCACAAGGCACGCGCGTGTGAAACGTCCGAATTGACCGACGCGATTGTGAGTGCAATAAAGATAGCGGGTAAAGATAAGACTTCCCTTCATTTCCTCCAGTTTACCGGTCTTCGATGGAGACCCGGGCGAATGGATAATTTTCAAAACGGTGTTTGAAGACACAAGTAGTCATTTTAAGGGTGCAGACCGTGCCTTTGTAGGGAGGGCGATTAAAGGGCACCGCCAAGGAAGCGGTTAAGTCATTGTTGTTTACATTGTGAAACCGGATGAAATAATGAACGCTCTCGAAAAAGATTCAGTAGGGTTGAGATGCTCATTCTAGCCGAGATCGAGAATGTAAAGCGTATGCCAAGACTGGCAGAAGATTGCAGAAACATAGGCTCTTTTGCAAGTCGCAACGAACATAGTTTGCTTCAATACAAGCGTTGAACCAACCACAATATTTATACTCACCCGAGTTAGTGAGCCGTATAGACAAGAAGCTCGGAACTATAATTAAATTTAAATGGTTCGAATATCGAGCTCAACATCCCATGGAGCCAGAGCTGCAGAAGATGGCAAAATTTTTGAATTCGTTGAGTGAACAATTTGGAACATCATTCAACGCTGAAAACGTGCCTGAAAAACGGAAGCGTCCTGAAATTGGGAAGCGAACCGTACACACCGCAAAGGGGTCTGTACGCAGCCGTATTAATAGATAGCGAGAGGCACGACCGACAAGCGGTTTTGACAACTCAGGATAACCCTGCAAGTCGGGTAACACGCAACTGTGTTATATTCAACAAGGAACACTCCATATTGAACTGTTACAAAATTTAAGAATATGAATAACCGTGAAAAATGGGAGGCGGTTAAGAAGGCGAATATATGTTTTCAATGTTTGACACCTTACCATAGGATGTCAAGGTGTAGGGCGAAAAGATGTGGTGTAGAAGGATGCCGAATGGCGCATCATCGAATGCTACATCGATACCCCAATAAAGTACCTCGCCGCAAGGGGACGAGGGGTTAAAGAGCCCAAGTACGACTGTGAGCACAGTAAATGCTGGCATGTGCATATTTAAAGTTATACCAGTCGAGTTGTATGGACCTAGAGGAAGGTTAAGATCACAGCTCTTCTGGACGAAGGCTCCAACCATGACGCTCATAGAGGGCGGATGGCTCAGAATTAGCGCCCACGGTTTAAAAGAAGAATTGTGTATTGGGCTGTAGGGGAATTAACAACACATTAAATTGCAAGCGAATTAACGACAGTGGTTCGTATCGCTTGAAAATTAAAATTAAAGGCATTTTCACAAGCGGCTTAGAGAATTATGTGGGCTCCAGCCAGATGTTGCAAAAAAAAGCAATTTTTATTTAATATATATTTTAATTACAATAATTATTACAATTAATTATTACAACTAAATGAGGTGAATCTAATTCGATGTTTGAATCTAGAATGAGTTCACGGTAAAACATCATTATAACTACGTAACATAAGTCAAGAATCACATTATGCTGACGCGGTGCCTCGTGATTATCGTAGCCCGATGCAACGCAGCAGATTGCCTAGATTAGGCTGCGTAACACCTCCCCGAAGAACAGCGACTATGGAAGACCTTGGTCGTGAATTGAGCTGGGAGTTATTCAGGATTAACTCCAGCATCGGGACAGCATATAGCCTTAATGTTTTAGGTGGTCATCTTCTGTATTCTTTTGCGTACTTTCAGCTGGCTTCGGCTTGTATTTTCTATATAGTATATAGAATTGTTTTCTACACTTATTATTAGTGCGTAAATAATGGTATTGTATGGTATAGACTGTAGTCATCATCCCTCCTTAAACTTACAGGCGATTGCTGGGATATTTTGGTGTTCGTTGCGTGAAGATGAAGATTTATTGAATTTAGTTTATATGCCGAAGCAGGAGATGGGATGCTGGTGTTTTAGGTATATCCATTATCTTTAAAGCTTGTCCTTTCAATCGATCTTTAGTGTTTGAGATCGAGAATAGCAGCGTTTCTATGTAGCATTTCAGAGGGATAATAATGAGATAACTGCCTTGAAGTATTTTGTAGAGTCTTGTCACAGGATAGATGTACCTTCGTCGGTGTAGGAACGTGACGGTGTAATGCTTGTCGTCCAGTTCTTCGTAAGCTGGTTTATCTAGAGTGACTGTGAACAGGTTACATTCGTCTGTTGTTTTGTGATGAGGTGATGGATGCAATCGTTAGGATGTTTGACCTCCCAGGCTCCGCTTTTCTTTACAGATGTACCATTTACTGGTCTTCGGGCATTCTGCCTCTATGTACTGAAAATCTTTCTGATAGATGGCTAGGAATGGAAAAGGTGGTGTAAAGGATTTCATGTTTCTTGTTGGGAACAATAGATAACTTTTACAAATCATATATGGAGTAATAGAATTGGGAACTTAAATACTATAACTATTTACATTTCACATAATATGAACCTAATCTAATAACGTCATAGTATTCTCTAATATCTAAGTCTCTATCCTTTACTGCCATAAAGATCGATTGCCCTATTAATCATTATGGATAGATTCTAAATTAATTATAGGTGGTGCATAGTATTGGCTCTTATAAATGCTAAGTTATTCTGTAACAATTAATTCTTGTGAAATGGAGTCAACGTTATCACTAAGAATCACGTACTTGTCCAAATGGGCATATTTAACTAAGTCATAATCTTTGGTAGCCTCAGTTGATTTATTTTACTTATTAATATTTCCATTTTGTTTTGATTATCTACAATGCTATCTATTATTTTAGAGTATTGATTTGTTAAGTCTTTAGTTAGGCACGTGGTTATTGAATTCCATTATCATCTTATTTTCGTCTTCATGGATGGATTTTATAGCGCGATTAAAGTGATCTGCGTCTGTATAATCGAGATTACCACGTATACTTTTATTATGGAACCGAGACCATCTACAAGTCCTCTTTTCTCATGATTCATCTTAAAACTTCTTAACTGTATGGTGACCTTTCAAGCTTATTTTCACTGATAATCAATGTGAGGCTGAAATAAAGATTAGTTATGTTGTTAAGGTTAGGGCTAATATTGATTAACTGTATTTTAATAGAATTTACTTATCTTCTAATTCTTGAAGTTTACATACTGCAGAAATGCATGGTAGTAGGAAAAGGATTCAAGTGGGGCCTAATTTGAAAGGTAATATACCGGGTCCATCACTGAGACTTTCAAGTTTTATCTCCTGCATTAGAGCTGGTCCCAGAAGGAGATGAAGTACCAGGAGAGTCCTGTAACAATTGGTTTTTTTTAGTGTTCTCTTCAATCAGGTTTTTGCTATGGGGCCTCGTTTTCTTTTGTGTAAATGTGAATTGGGAGATTTGCCATTACTGTGTCGTGTGTGTATCAAGGAGCTAATTTTTGACAGGATGCGAATGATTTTTATAAAGATTTGTTGTTCCGGGAATATTCGGCTTCGGTTCTCAGTTTTTTTTGCGAATGTCAGTCAAGCCTTTACGCATGTCGTTACATAGGTCGTGAATGGTTTTATATGTCTCAATCATCCTATCTTTGTGTTTTGCGACGTACTGCTGGTAAGTGGGCTGAAAAGATCTATGTCAAAGGATCGCGGGTCAAAGTGTGTAATTACCTCCTATTGGCTTGCATTTTGTGAAACTGTATACTATGATTGTAAGCTAATAGGGCATAGGGCATAAGGTTAATAACGGATTCGTTCTTTTGATTTATCTTTAAAATACGGAGATGTTCCAATATGGTTGACGTGAAACCGTTCAACAATTCCATTTTCGTTGGGTGCATGTGGGGCTACTCTATGATGCTGAATTTTATGAAGTCTAACGAATTCTGCAATAAGTTGGTTGGTAAACTCAGGGCCGTTGTCGAAACTATGGTAAACGGAATTCCATGATGTGCAGAAAATGAGTAGAGCTTGTACTACGCTGACAGCAGTGCCATCTCGCAAATAGTAAGCCTGAGCACATTTAGAAAAGAATCTACTATTGTCAAATACTTTTCTCCTTGAATTGTTAACAGATCTACGTGGACTAATTCAAAAGGCTTAGAAGCTGGTGGTACAATATTGAATTTCTGTTTTATGGGATTGCGGTCGTACTTAGCTTGTCGCATACGCTGATCATTAATAAATTTAGTAATGTGCTCTCTTTTCGGCCAGTAATATTTACAGGACAAAAGCCAAAACACTCGCTAATACCTCAGTGGTTCGTTTTACCATCGTGATATTTATGAATGATTTCTTGCTGTCTTAAATACTCTAACGTTTTCAATTCACCTTTTGTTAAAATAGATTGAGAGTTGAACTTTTAAAGTCTTTTGTATAATTGGTATGACGGTGTACATTGCTGAACTTGGATTAATGAGTAATCCCGTCCTAATTTTGGATGGACGTATTCTTTTATAGCGTTAACGACATCCTCTTCCATGTTTGATTGAGCTATTTGAATCGTAATGCGTGTATGTGTGTTTCCGAATGGTTTAGTGACAACTGGTCTAGCTTTTATCACCTACTATGTTTAAAATTATTTGCTTAGTGAATTTATTTAGTGGTTCGTCAGAAATAGAACTTCAAGGATGGGGTTTTCTTTATCTGTATAGAACGGTGATGGTTCTGGAATCGTCTACAACTTCGGTAGCCGTTATAGTCCTAGAGTCATCTAATGTATGCCCCTTCGGAAGGTTAGGTAAAATGAAAGCAATTCATCTATTATGGGTCTTAGCTCGTCATTGTGATTCAATGCGCGATAGTGCGTCGGCATTTGTGTTACATTTGCCTGCTTATATACGACACTAAAGTCATATTCGCTCAATTTAAGACGCCATCTTGTGAAACGCAATTGGGTTCTTTTAAGTTCATAATCCATTGTAAAGGTTTATGATCTGTAATAATTTTGAACTTACGGCCGAATAGATAGGGTCCAAATACTAGTCGCCCATACGATGGCTAAAAGTTCCTTTCTATCGTGCTATAGTTACTTTCACTGGAATTAAGTGTACGAGAAGCATATGCAATGGGTTTGTCTGAACCGACTGTCCCTGTGATAAACCACTTCCAATCGCCACGTTTGAAGCATCAGTTGTCAAAATAAAGTCTTTACTGAAGTCTGGATACTGTAAAATTGGGTCGTTTGTTGAGAGTTTTACAATGTTCAAAGCAGTTAATATAATTTTGATCTAATGTTATCTTTGATCCTTCTTAAGACATTGAGTGAGTGGTTTTGTGAGACGTGCAAAATCTGGTATGAATTTTCTATAGTATCCTAGAAGTCCAAGAAAACCCTTAATTTCGGTAGTGGTTTTCGGCAGCGGGTATTTTCGATGGCTTTAATTTTGTCTGGGTTGGGTTTAACCCCGTCTTTACAAATAACGTGACCTAGGAACTCGGTTTCCAGCTTCAAAAGCTCTGATTTATTCATCTGAATTTTGAAGTTGGATTCACAACCTTTTAAATACTTTTTCCAGATTAGTCATATGCTCTTGTAAGGATGTGCTGAAGACTATTATGTCATCTAGATACACTAAACAAATTTCGTTTTGTAGGTTCTTTAATACGTTGTCCATCACTCTCTGGAAGGTTGATGGACTATTTTTCGGCCCATGGGCATCCTGAGAAATTCATAAATGCCCATTCTCTACATTGAAAGCCGTTTTGAGAATATCTGCGGAATCCATCTCTACCTGATAAAATCACTTTAAGCTAAATCGAGCGTGGTAAAATACTGACATTAGCTTAGTTTATCTAGCACATCGGTTATATTAAAGATAGGATATTTATCATCGATCGTCTTTTCGTTCACCTACAAGTCCACAACCAGACGCCATTTTACTTTGCGGAAGCGTCCGCCTTTTTGGGTACAATCCAAATGAGAGCTCCGGCAGAATCAGATGGTCTAATTATATTTTGCTCAAGCATCTTATTGATTTGTCCGGACTTCTTGTCGGTGAACATATGGGTATCTGTAGCTTTTGGTATGTGCAGAATTTCGTCATGTGTTTTAATCCTATGTTTGATCTTGTTGGTGAATGTTAAAGGTTCACCATCAAAATTAAACACGTCGACATAGGGCACATAGCGTTGTAGGTTCCTAGCTCTTCGGGTTTAGATGATCGGTGCGGAGACGAGATAAAACGTTTTTAGCGCGATCCGATAACGTTTCAGTAAACTGGCACTCGATATTAAATATTTCGGCTTCTACCGGACGGTCCATTGAAAAAATTACATAATTCGAACTGTTATTAAAAGACCATTTAACGATTATTAATTACTTTTGTTAAACAATCGGAGTTATGCAGTTACAAATTATTTGATTTTCAATATTACGTCACCGTCCTTTGAATTTATAGGCAACCTAACTAACTTTGATGACTGCGGGATAATTTCCTCATATAAATTAGCGTTGCGTGAATCGTACATTTCGATAATTTTTGCGTTTCGAGTGATGAGTAATTTATTTCTGAGATCAATATTAGAACCCCATAATATGTCAACAAATCAAAACCTATCAGTCCATCAAGTAATTATAAATTTATAAATGAACAAAGTTATGTTATCTTGTTCATTAAATTCTAAGGGCATGGGAGAGTTAATAATCATTCTTACTTGTCGCGTGAACGTTGGTAACTTCGAATGGGTCGTGGTCTGTATGACGGCTGGGACTAATAAACGATTGATTAGCGCCGGTGTCTATTAAGAAATTTCAACGGGGATTACTTGTCCGAATGTAACCGAGTTGCCTTTGTATGTGAAATTTACCTCTATTTTGGTTTTCTGATTTGGGACACTTTTGAAAATCCTCATCGTTAGTCAGGTGAAACTAGAGTCTACTTCCTCTACGACGGAACTTCGCATTTGTACAGTTGCTCGTAGCTGTAATTAGGATATTGTTCGTAAGTATAGTACCTGAATTATAATTATATTCAGGATAGTCATATTCATAGTACGCGTCAGTGCTATAGTCATAGTCAAAACCTGTCTCGTTAAAGTTTACCTCACGTGTTTAAAAGTAGTTGCTCGGTGGAGGGTTGCCAAATCGTCTCCAGTCATGTCCTGTCGGTGGTAAGGGTTTTGCAACAAATGGAGTGACGCCGCTCATAGGAGAAGGACGCAGTTATTATTTAAACTGAAACCCTGTGGTTGTTGAGGCGGTTAGGGAAGCTTAAACACGTTACTTTGTGGGTTATAATTTGGTGGTGGAGCACGCATCATCTGTTGCGTACGAGTAGGACCACGTGGTGGTTTACAATTGGGGTGGTAGATTGGGTCTCCAACCCTGCAGCGATGCGGTTGCATAGGTGGCTGTCTAAACGGACTCAGTGTATTATTACCCTGTAATCTAGGTGGTGACATATTAAACATGTAGGTTTTTGGGAGAAAATTATTTAATGGTAGGGTAGAGCTAAGGGTAGGTTGAGTCCATTCTTTCTGTTCTGACTGCCTTCATTTCGTTGTTGGGAGATAGAGGTGTTCCTCTTCACAAATTCAAATTTTCTCCATACTTTCCGGTCACCATCTTATTCTAGAACCTAAAGGTCTTTTAGTCCATAACAAATAAGCTTGCAAGGTCAGTTTTTATAGAGTGCGCGTTTGCTTCGATGGTCGTACTAATCGTTTCGTGTAGGGTAACATAGTCATTATCATACTAAATAAACTTTGAACTCGCTCGTAAAATTTTGCGGGTACTGGACCCTTGAGTTTGTAATGATAAATCGCTATATAGTGCAGTTTCATCGCGATGGTCGGCGAAGTTATTTATAAAGCGCTTTTAATGCCGGCCCAGGTTTCGGGTATTCCATTCAATTTATTAGCCTAGCCATGGGCCCGGTTATTTTATTTAAATTCCGTTAATAAGAGATAGATTTTAATTGTATCCGGGTTCATTTTACGTGAGCTAAAACCAACTGGTCGCACAGTTAATAATAAACCGCGTAAGGATGTACGGGTTACCGTCATTCAGGCAAAACTCTAAGCGACTTATAAATTAAATCAATATCATTTGATTGAGTCATATTATCGATCACTAAACCTCTATTTTCGTCTATAATACTAAGCTTAAAGACCTACTATATCTAACCTAACGTTTCGTGCTCTCTTGGATGGAAAATTTTGGAAGCTTTAATAACACAATTACAAAAAAAACTTCAATCAAAACGCAATATAATAAAATGTACATATAAAATTGGGATAGAATAGAAGTTAACTATGGAACTAGGAGGTAAGGATTGAAAGGTTCAAGCACTTACAGCATTACTTCTTCTTGCGGAATCAATGCCTGGATTCGCCTCTGGACTGGTGCTCCATGGGTTCTGTATCTTCTTTGTGAGTCTTGATTCACTGAATCTACTTTTAGAAGATCCTGACTGCACCAATTATGTGGAGGCTCAGCCAAGGTTGCAAAAAAAGCAATTTTATTTAATATATATTTTAATTACAATAATTATTACAATTAGTGTACAACTAAATGAAATTGAATCTAATTCGATGTTTGAATCTAGAATGAGTTCACGGTAAAATATTATAACTACGTAACATAAGTCAAGAATCACATTATGCTGACGCGGTGCCTCGTGATTATCGTAGCCCGATGCAACGCAGCAGATTCACTAGATTAGGGCTGCATAACAAGAGGACATAGGGTACAAACAATTAGGTCGCCAATCTCTCGCAGTCGGTGAGCCGAAAATTATTGCCACGGTGTCCTCATTTGACACCGATTGAAAACGAGTTAATTTATGAGAGGTCCAGACCTACCATATTAATTGGTCAGGACATTGGCATCTCATAGTTACTCGTAAATACTTTCGGGTAGAACCTGCCTGTGGCATTGTTCACCAAACTTGGATGGGTTTTACATGGTCACATGACAAGTGGCATTAAACCAATCAAGATCGTTAACCACATTTCCACCAAGAAAGAGGAGGACATGGAGAGGTTAATTAAGGATTATTTTAGTTTGGAGTCTTTGGGCGTATCTGCGCGTAATCTAATGAACGACCCGTAAGAACGAGCGTTAAATATTTTGAATAAAACCGTACTTTGTATACCTGACAACAGACACGAAGCTGGTTTGTTATGGCGTACTGATGAAGAACGCATGCCATTGAATAGAGCACAGGCTGAAAGTCGCCTAATCAATATCGAAAAGAAACTCGATAAGAATAGCGTGTTGAAGAAAGAATATGAAAGCAGTCGAAAATCTCATCGTTAACGGTTACGCAGAAGGCGAACCATATTCCATTCCCCGCACGTGGTATCTTTCTCATTTCGCGGTGACGCATCCGCAGAAGAAAAAAATAAGACTTGTTTTCGACGCAGCCGCAAGGACAGGCGGACGTTGTCTTAATGGTGCATTGTTGACTGGACCTGACTTGTTGAAGTCATTATTGGTGTTCTGCTACGATTCAGAGAAGGGGCGTAGGTGATGGCAGATATTAAAGAGATGTTAATGCAAGTGAAAATTCGTGAGAAGACAGGGACAGTCTCCGATTTCTGTAGCAACACAATCGTGACGCCACCAGAAATGTATAGAATGACGTCACTTATATTTGGGCAGCGTCATTTCCATCTACCGCTATTTATGTGAAGAAACGCACAAGATAATGCAGCTCTGTCAAACAGCTTCCGCAACGGAAAGCAATTTCTATATGGATGACTATCTACAGGCATTTCCCGACGTGACGACGTCCGAAAAGATAGTAAATGATATGTATGAATTACATAAACATGCTTCTTTCCAACTGAGGATGGGCTATTAACCGACCCGAGGTTTTATGTAAATGGAAAAGATATAAAACGTGACAGTGCTTCGCTAGGCGATAGGGAGCACAGAACGCACTTTAGGTTTGACTTGGAATATCAAACGAGATACGTTAAGTTTCTCCATAAATCTTCGTAACACACCTGAGGAGGTGAGAAGGTTTGACCGCCTACGAAGGAAGATAACGAGCGCAGTGATGTCAGTTTTGATCCATTAGGACTCGCATCACCCATAATGGTAAAAAGGCTATTGTGAGAGCGGATCCATCACAAAGCACTTCAGAAATAGCTGCAGACTTCGGAGTATTGATAAAACTGTATTAATCACTTGAAGCAAATCAGGAAAGTAAAAAACTGAACGATGGGTACCTCATGAATTGGTGAATCGAACTTGCAAACACGCGTCGACTGCTGTGTTACTTTGCTCAACCGACACAATAATTAAAGTTTTAAATCGAATGTTACTTGTGATGAAAAGTGGATACTGTGCGATAATCAGAGCGCTCGTCGCAATGGCTGAACCCTGAAGACCCAGCCCAATCCTGCCTAAACGAAAATTACTCAGAAAAAGTTACTTGTAGTGTTTGGTGGACTAGCGCCAGTGTCGTTCTACAGCTTTCTAAAATCTGGCCAAACGATTACGGCAGATATCTATTGTCAGCAACTGCTAACCATGAAGGAAGAACTAGCTGCTAAACAACCGAGATTGGTCAAACAACCACTAAGTTAGATGAGCTACAATTGGAATGCCTGCGACATCCACCGTACTCCCGGACCTTGCTCCAACAGATTACCATTTTCCGGAATTTGGACAACTTCTTACAAGGAAAAAATTCAACTCCCGATGCGGCAGTCAAACCGCCTTCAAAGAGTTTATTGATTCTCACCCCATGGTTTTTAGTAAAGGATCAATGAACTACCTGAGATAGCAAAAGTACATAGATAACAACAGTGCATACTTTGATTAATTAAATATATTTTAAAAAAAAATTTTATATTCCTCCCGTACAAAACGCCATTTCATATAAGGACCTAATATATTGCATAATAATACATCAGACTCGGAACGTAAAATTTTGTAGGCCATGCAAGCACTTGTTCCGTGTTGAATTCGACCCACAGCACAGCCTGTGTGTTGCGAACCTTCAAATTTTGCTATTCTTTTATTACGGTCTAATGAGATGTCCGGGTGCGATGGATGTAATAGGCTTCGCAAGTTATTGATAAGCATGCTTTAAATAACTTAAGTATCCTCAAAAGCTTTTCAGTCAATTATCATTGTATTTTCCTAACTATATGCATGACACCGTCCGTAAAAAAAATCCATTGTAATACTCTATCACTTTGACGTTCGGACAGATAAGACAAGAAAAATTTAACATAAGATTTGCATAAAAATCGAATGCACAAACATAAAATAATTTTGGAAAATGAAAATAGAAATTTACTCACAGACACAACAATTTTTTGTACGAATTTGGAGAAAAGGTTTCTGGTTACATTTACGAAAAATACAGACCAATTATCTCTATTAAATAAGTAATTTCTTCAACATTTGCTACCAGCAAAATGTGTGTCTAAAGTCCTTCAAGTACATCTGTTCTGTATCAATGGGTCCTTGAGGGACAGTCTTTAATAGCAATTATTGTGAATCTGTGGTTCGTTTAATAGTTACCAGAACTTTCGTAATATATCACGTTTCACCTTATAAATTTTCAAAGATATGTGGCGAGGTAGATTTAATAGCTTGAACAATTACCTGATAGCGTCGCAGTCCTTTAATTTATAAATCAGCAATTAAATATTTATTTATTTTTTGAAACTAACAGGATAAAGAACGCAAAATCTTTCTGATAACATTTTAAAATTAAAAAAAAACTGCCATGTCGCATACCAAGCGTAGCAATTTTGGCAAATTACCCACTATGAGGCAATTAATGGCGGATGGCTTTTTTGTTTCAACTTTTGATATTCTGTAACATATTTACATGATGATGATGATACTGGCGGTTGTTGAACGCCATGGCCTTGTTAGGCGGCAAAATGCACTGTCTCCAGGTGAAGTTATTCTAAGAACCTGTATACCTGTATACGTGGTAGAGCCATGCTACATCTATATTAATAGTATAGTTGTAGCACGAATGGGTCGGCTCGACCGGGTAAGGACCACACTCTCACAGAATACCAGCGTAAAATAGTAGCTTAATGCAGCTGTGTTTCGTTTGGTGAGTGTAGAGAAATGGAGACCCTTTTTACTGGAAAAGAGGCATTCCATCTGACTGTGTGCTCGCTTGTCAACCTTATCCTATTAAAAAAAACTGCATTGGTCCTGGAAAACGTTCAACTGCAACTCTTTCGAAGTAGAATCATTCTTTACTACAACGTATGCAAATTCCATAAGATGAGAGCGACTGGAGGCGAATAATTTGAGATCATCCATATAGGAAAGGTGGGTCACTTTTGTACCACCTTTTCGAAGCTGAAATCCCTTATACGAGTATTATAATATTATACTTTATTCCAAAGCTATAAAAGTGCCACACTTGGCACGACTCACTTTTCTGTAAACCGGTTTTTTGTTAAAATGTACTGGATAATTGACTTTATTTCATCCCCGTAGCTAACCCCTTAAGTGAAAACTTCGAATTTCGATCGACTATATTCATTCATTCATGGAAACGTTAAGGGTATATTAGATATAGGTATATCTTCTATAACCATATGAAACTGTGAGGCAAAACCGATCCGTTTTTATAGTTAGTATATCAATAATTTAAAATAAATATTGTAAAACAAGTTCAAGTGTTTATCAAATCACAAAAATTAATAGAATTTCACCAAGTAGCAACACTCGCCAGCATAAATTATATTTTATGAAATTCTAAAACATTATTAAAAAAAGAACTGAGAAACTTTAGGAGTGACAAAAGAGCACACAGTCCACCTGATGATAAGTGGATTCTGTGTCTCATAGACATCTATATCTGTTTTCGATTAAGAATCAAAATGCATAATATGTTGTCTCCTTTGAGGAATTAGATAGAATGCCTCGTTTTCAGTAAAAGGTGCGCCGGTTTCTATACTCACTATACGAAACACAGAAGCAATGAGCTACTATTTCATGCTGGTATTATGTGAGAGCGGGGTCCTTTCCCGGTCGAGCTTACCCATTCGTGCTGCAACCATAATACAGCAGCAGTATTGCTCTACTAAGTGTAACTTTTTATTTAACTAAATACTCTATTATTATAATGCCCCTTTTATGTTAATTTTTTACATCAAAAAATAAAGAAGTTATAGCTCCTACGTACAAATTTAGAGATCTTATCTATATCAATCTTTCTATCTATAGAAGTCTTTGCTAGAGATCTGTCTGCCAGAAAGAGCCAACTGTCGAAGCTGAAGACCGAGTGTGGCAGCGTCGTTTCCGGGACACCTGAGATTTTGAGTGAGATTGAGAGGTTCTATGGGCAGCTGTACACATCATCATTGGAGCCACACGCAAGTGTGAGTAACGATCCAAGAGCGAGTCTTATCCGACACTATTCCGATGATATCCGGACGTCAGTCTGAGCGAGATTAGAATGGCTCTCAGCACCTTAAAACGGCAAGGCCCCAGGAGGATGGAATTACAGCGGAGCTTCTGAAAGCGGGTGTAAAACCGGTACTTAAAGTCCTACAGAAGCTCTTTAATTCCGTCCACCATGGTGGCACTACACCGGAGGCGTGGAGCAAAGGTGCGGTGGTCTTGTTCTTCAAGAAAGGCGCCAACGCTCTCTTGAAGAACTACAGACCGATTTCCCTTCTGAACCGCGTCTACGTGCTGTTTTCGAGAGTCATTACGAATCGTCTCGCATGCAGACTTGACGACTTCCAGCCTCCCGAACAAGCCGGTTTCCGAAAAGGCTTTAGCACCATAGACCACATACATACCCTTCGGCAAATTTGTACAATTCAGTCCGAGGGTACAATTTGCCACTATGTCTGGCGTATGTGGACTATGAAAAACTGATTCCGTCGAAATTTGGGCGGTGCTGCAGTCCTTCAGCGGTGCCAGTTGACTGTCGGTATATCGAAGTGCTGAAGTGCTTGTACAGTAGGGCTACGATGGCTATCCGAGTACAGAACAGGGTACGAAACCTATCCAACTGCAGAGGTGTAAGACAGGGTGACGTTATATCCCCGAAACTCTTCACCGCTGCATTGGAAGACGCTTTCAAGCTTCTGGACTGGAAAGGATACAGTATTAACATCAATGGCGAGTACATCACTCACCTTCGATTTGCCGACGATATAGTCCTTATGGCAGAATCGCTGGAGGACCTAAGCACTATGCTCAATGACCTCAATAGTGCCTCCCAACGGATAGGTCTTAAGATGAACATGGACAAAACAAAGATCATCTTTAATGTCCATGTCACACCTATGCCGGTAGTTGTTGGGAGCACTAAGCTCGAAGTTGTTGACGAGTATGTTTACCTGGGACAAATAGTCCGACTAGGTAAGACCAACTTCGACCGAGAGGTCAATCGACGGATTCAACTCGGCTGGGCAGCGTTCGGGAAATTACGGCACATCTTCTCGTCAGGTATACCTCAAAACTTGAAAACGAGGCTGTACAACCAGTGCGTGTTGCCAGTGATGACCTACGGAACTGAGACGTGGTCCTTCACTGCTGGCCGGATGAGGAAGCTCAAGGTCGCTCAGCGAGCTATGGAGAGGGCTATGCTCAGAGTCTCACTGCGTGATAAACTTAGAAATGAGGATATCCGCAGTAGAACCAGAGTGACCGACATAGCCCAACGGATTAGTAAGCTGAAGTGGCAATGGGCCGGCCATATAGCTCGAAGAACCGACAACCGATGGGGAAAAAAGGTTCTCGAGTGGCGGCCTCGTACCGGCGGACGAAGTGTAGGGCGTCCCCCCACTAGATGGAGTGACGACCTGGTAAGACATGCAGGAAGTCGATGGATGCAGGTGGCTGAGGACCGTGCTTTGTGGCATTTTTTGGGGGAGGCCTATGTTCAGCAGTGTACTTGTGAAGGGCTGTAATGATGATGATGATGATGATGATGTACTTTTAAACATATCCATATTAAAACTAATTTAAAGACCACTAACCATTTGAACCATTGAACAACCTTCTTACACATTCATCTATGGATTTTACTTTATAGATTTATTCAGCATTTCACCAAGAATGTTTTCATGCTTGCATTACAGGCCATCAAAAATTCACTACTAAACATATACCTCCCCAATAGATTTCCTCAGAGGGCCATAGTTGTCACACTTATCAGGCGGGTTGATGATCGCAGGTTTTTAATAGTGTTAGCGATGAGCGGGACCAAGATGTTTAAGTTGACATTATCAATTGTAACTGTATAGTCGGTCGCTAAGAAAGTGTCGGTATACCCGGAGGCGCACTTATTATTTTGATTTTATTTTAATATTTTTTAGTGTGTTTGTTAAATAAATATTTTTCTATTCTAATATTTCTTAACCGCACTTCGTTTTAAAATGCCAAATTATCCTGTGCTTGTACGCCGCACACGGCGACCTTTGATGTCGCGGCGGCGCCTTTGACGAGATGCAGCACGTGCCAAGGCGGCGCGACATAAAGGCGACCGTATCTAAGCCATGGTAAAAACAAAATAGTAGGCTATCTTCTAAGAAATGTACCGAACGCAGCTAATATGTGTGCGTACCTGGCACGTGCCAATGCGGACTCGTACCACGAGCCACAGCACGCACACAACGATACTTGCTAAGTCGGGAAGATCGAGCTGAGTCGGGGACGCCCACCGCCGCGCTTAGTAATCACCTGTGTTTGAGTCTCGTGATATTTCGCGTGCCGCACCTATTTTAACTGTGCTTATACTTTACAAATAAAAAAACACATAAAACATATTGTACTGTCTTTGGATGCCTCAACAACAATTACTCAAATCCAGAATTATCGTTCTTCAAAATACCTACTGAACACGAAAAGTGAGTACTTACAAAATTTCTCATAATAGTTAGGTAAAAAATATCAAAATGTATGTGAACCGTGTTTTGTTTATTTATAAACTACCTGTCTTCCTATCTTGTCAATTCAATGTGTGTTTAAACGTGGAGGTGATATATTTAGGTTGTTTTTTTTTTTGACAAACATTGATTCTTTGAGAGGAAACTAAAGAAATGTTTAACAAATATGATGCCTGGTACGGTACAGGTACGTCCCTATGTATTATGTTTGTAAATATTATAACTACTTATAAAACTAAGATGAGACTTAGCTGTAAAACAAAAAGACAGTGACAACCCTGCAACAGTAGGCATTTAAGTCTCGTGCGGCGCGGCGCGGGACTTATCCTACTATTCTGTTTTTACTATGTCTAAGCGAACAGACTATTTTTTTTTTAGAGAAGAGGGGGCAAACGAGCATGCGGCTCACCTGAAGGTAAGTGACTATCGCCGCCCATGAACAACCGCAACACCAGGGGAATTACAGGTGCGTTGCCGGCCTTTTAGAAAGGTGTAAGCTCTTTTCTTGAAGGTCCCTAAGTCGTATCGGTTCGGAAAAAACGCCGGTGGTGACAATTCCACAGAGAAGTTGTACGAGGAAGAAAACGTTGTGGACCGCCAAGCATCCAGATGGTGAGGATGGTATCGTGAATTTTGACGCGATGTGCGTTCGTGAAATTTGGCGGCTGGAATTAATCCGAACAATTCCTCAGAGCACTCCCCGTGGTAGATTCGACAGAAAATGCAAAGGGATGCAACATACGCAGCGCCAGTGAATCGAGCCGATCAGAATGAACTCGGTCGTCGACGACTCGAACCGCTCTGCGCTTGATGCGGTCAAGGGAGCCCCGACCCAGAGGTGAGAACAGTATTCCATGTGAGGCCGAACTTGCGCTTTGTAAAAGTTGTGGCGGTGTGTTCCCCCCATCATCGAGAGTCGAGTTGGGCGCAAAGAGAGAGCCTAACAGATCGGCTTTCTCCTTTGCGGCATGGGCCAGTGAGTCGTCCTCTCTGTGCAGAGATGGAAGAGATGGCTGACAGAAGTTCCCTTAGACAGCCTTGGCGAGAGACCAGAATGCACAAGTTCCCCAAGGAAGATTGAACACTTAGCAATAACTCTTTTGAAGGACCTAGAGGCGGAATTATACTTCTTTTTAAGAGCGCTGGTGTTTACATCCCGAGACGTTGATGCGTCAGCCCAGGCCCGGTAGCACTCCTGCTTATAGTGTGATGCTATTTTACAGGAGCGACCAAACCATGGCTGGGATCTGCCTCCGATGGGCACCACAGAGGATGGAATAAAAAGTTCCATACCCTAAAGTACCACATCAACAACAGAATCAGCAACAACGCTGGGATCTTCCGGCGAGAAGCAAACCCGCCCCCAAGGGTAGGATGCTATAAAAGACCGCATCCTATCCCAATCGGCCGATCTATAGTGCCAAACACAGCGGCAGCCTGCAGAATGCAATCGCGACGTCAGTGTGAGTGGCACCACACTCCGGACAAGACAATGGTCCGACGAGCCTAAAGGAGCGTCGACGGAAACCTGATATCCATCCGGATGAGAGGTCAGCAGAAGGTCCAACAGGGAAAGTGCATGCTCCTCCACATCTGGAATCTGCGTAGGCGAAGTAACCAGCAGTGTAAGACCATATGCCAAGGCAAAGTCATAAACAGATCTCCCCGCATGATCGGTTGAACGTGAACCGAGCCATTCGGCGTGGTGGGCGTTAAAATCCTTGATCACGATGTCTGCCGATGGAATCTGCTGTAGCAAGGAATTTGTAGACATTTGGACATGGTCGATGAGTCGGTCTGTATCGATATTACCGCTATGGGACCTATGGAGGCACCCGTAGACGCGGGGATGGTCGTCGCTGTCTATGCGTAGCCATAGAATGGACAGGTACGTACCTTCAAGACTGCCGAGGCGTCGAAAACAGATGTCCTCTCTGACGTATACGCAAACTCTAGCCCGGGGCACAAAGAAGTGTTCTAATTTGTACCCCGGGTAGGAGAGATATGAAGTATCTGCAGGAGAGGACACCTGAGTCTCGGTTAAAAAGAGCAAGGCCGGCTTCGCTGTCTCCAGATGGAAATGCACAGCGTTAAGGTTGGAATGAAGTCCCCTGACGTTGCAAAAGTTCACGGATAGCGTGACAGGGGTCGCCTTAGTCTTATTGCTCCGCTTCCCCCGAGCAGTTTTAGTGGAGTTGCTTGGTCGTGGATGCTCAGCGAGGGATTCTCCAGGGTTCTGGTACCCTCCTGGCGTAGTTTTCCGTTTAATTCCGCCAATGATGGGGAGGGGAACTGGCCTCCGGCCACCTGCACTCACCAAGCCAACAAGCGAAACGCAGAGGTAAGCCTCTACTTCACGCTGGTATTCTGTTCGAGCCGGCCCATCCGTGCGACAGCAAAAGCTGCCGCGTGGCTCTGCCACTGTTAAATATTACCACTATTTAAACTAAATCACTGTAGGCATGTGATGATTTGAGGGAAAATATTTTTATCATTTATTCTATGTCGAAATTACTTATTCTATTTTGTTTATAAAAGAAAAGTACACTTTTCACACATTTTTTTGATCTCAAGTAATAATTGTAATTTTTGTAACGCGATGATATGAATAAAGATCACATAGCCTGCTAAATATTTTATGCGTAATGTAAATATATATAAAACAACTGGTATTACAGAAATTATTTAATGAAAACACCAACGGATTTTTCTAAATTTTGTCATACGAAACACAACAGCATACTGCTGCTGTGTTTCGTATAGTCATAATATATATATATAAATATTTTGTAAGATAGAATATAGATAGATAGATCTCAGTAAACAATTTAGTGGTACCAGTTACTTGAGTTACTCGACTCTACTGAGTTAGGCATTTCATCATAGTACACAAACTAGTGATAACAGATACTCGACTCCACAGACTTGGTAATTCATTATTGAGGCAATGCGGTTTTACAACAAAATACCGGAAAATATACAAGGTCTTTCTTTTACAAAGTTTAAATATTTTATTTTATTTAAACACAGGCTTTATAAAGACTGTTATTATAAAATAATATAAAACATGACAATAAATTCCTTAATATTATAATTCAATTAAAATGTTAACGAAGTTGTGGTTTTCTCTTAACAAATATTTTTTTTGTCGAAGTAAGTTGCCACATGCGAATGAGATTATCACTTCTAAGCTGTGTCTTAATTGTGTTTTGTAAGTAATTGTACTGCCTACTTTTGTTGTATAGTGTTACTTTCGTAAAAAATACAAGGGAGGCGCATATGAGACATGCAGTTATAACTAGATTAATAAATTCTGATTAAGCCGATTCATTTAAATTAGACGATGCTTTCTTTTATAATATTTTTATAAAATTGCATATTACGTAAAGTAAATATGAAAATATTTAAATATTGATCTTTAATAAAACCTTTATTTTGGTGATAATTCTATTGTGAAGCATCGAGTTAATCATAAATCTCAAGCTTATTTAAAATTAAGATCAGTTTTCTAGATACCACAATCATAATCAGAATAAATCTTAACATTTTAGGTCAGAGCCAAATTGAGTTAAACGGAATAAATACCTAATTATTTTTTATACAGCAGAATACAGAGCGTGTTCACAGATTACACATGTACTCGCAATTTAATATTTTATTGTTTTTCGGTCAAGTGGGTTTTCTTACTTTGTGTAAACTGAAATGACAAACGAACTTACAGTGCACCCGATGGTAAGTGGCTGCAGTTCATGAACGAGTGTCAAGCAAACCAAAGAAGGATACAGATGCGTTGTCGCCTCTGAGTACTAAGATGTAACGTCTCTAATGTCTCTCTATTGCCCAAATAGTCAAACGCTGCTCAATTTTAAGATGCCGTTAATCCACGTGCTGTCTCTATCACTTGTCAAAGTGAATGTGACATCATGAGACTTAAGCCGTTTGAGTCCTCATTTTTGAAATATCCTAAAATTAAAATCGGTAAAAGTCTACTATAGTATTTGTTGCTTAAGATAAATAAAACAATATAATTTATTTTTTAATATTTCAATCAAAAGTATTCAGTAATAACTAATATTCGCGTACACTTCGAAATTATACTTCGCTAAACGATAGGAGGCTGCCAATAGCATACCTTTCTTTCCCATCGGTTGTCGGTTTTTTGAGCAATATGGCGTTGCGATTTCAGCTTACTGATCCATTAGGCTATGTCGGTTCATCATGTTCTACTTCAGATATTTCCATTTTCCCTTTGCATAGCTCACTGAGAGACCTTGATCTCCTCATTCGGCCCGTAGTGATCGCGTCTTAGATCCATATGTCATCATTGGCAACACACACTGGTAGTACACTCTTGTTTTTAAGTTTTGCGGTATATGTGAAATAAAAGATAGTATAATATAACTTACTATAAATCGTGTAGTGGATGTGTAAGAGTATTCACTACCCCATACCGTCCCGTGGGTGTCGTAAGAGGAGACACAGGCAAACATAAACAGGAGATGGTCATCAGCATCTTGCTGGTAACGACTCAAAATATTACAAAACTGCGGTTGCCGACCCGCACGCCAAGTTTGGCAACGGTGGCATAATCCCCCTTATAAACCAATCCATGGGGAGGCTTTTGTTCAGCAGAGGAATTTTATTGTCTGTAATAGATGAATGGATAATTTAATATAAAATATTGCATCATAGTACAAATAAAGCTTCATTGCAGCTTTACCACATGAGTAAAGAAACTATACAGAGGCAAAGCTTCTAAAGTGCTGTCAAATTTTTTACCTATTTTGGTAGGGTTGGCACAGCAGGATAAAATTAAATAAAAAGAAACGTTTATCAGCATTTTAATAGATACTTAAGATAAAATATTTTTTTACAAACTACTTATTCTAAATATTTTACTTTTATAATTATTCTTCTTCAAAAATTTGTCGTGGCTTTTAATTAAACGGTAAATTCTAAATTTAATATAAAGTTTTTTTTTTAAATAATCTATTGGAAAGCACTCGCATTTCATAACAAATATAAACTCTTGCACAAGTTTTAATATTTCACTACCAATATTTACAATGTTTTTTCGAGGTCAAAATATTTGCGAAATTTTTGCTCAAGCAATTCAACGAAATTTAGAAAGTTAGAAAGATATATAGAATTGAAAGTTAGAAAGATTAACTAGCAATAAAAATTAAAAAAACCTACGATATCAAGCAGGAAATTTGTCAAAACAATAATAAGATAATTTAATATGCGCAAATCAACATACCGATGGCATTCTTTGATGATTATTATTTTAAAAACGAAAAGAGATAGAACGCATGTTATTTTGGAGAACTTGTACAGTAAGCTACGTAGTTTAATAAAACATGCTAAAAAGGTTATCTCAACGTACTAGTTTTGAAGTTACAGACCAAAAATTAAAAAGAAAAGTATTTTTTTAACAAAAAAAAATAATAATAATTCTCCGTTTGGGAAAAATGAATTTTCACGATGCGCGTGCACACTGACACCTAAAAACGACACCATGAAATAGTTACGATGCGCGCGCACACTGACACCTAAAAGCGACAACTTCAGTGGGTAATTGTCTCTCAAGTTTTTTTGGTTTTGTTACGCTAAAGAAGTATAACTTCCTACGTGCATACATAAGTACACACACACACTTTTTTTTTTCTGGTAAATCAATAGATAATCATTTGTTCCTACTGTTAACACAAGGACAGTAACATTGTCAGGTTGCGCTGATGGTGAATTAAAATACGACAATCGTCTCGTTTCATAAGTAAAATATCGAAATCGTATTCACAATTAGTATTTTGAAGTTACGCTAAGATATTGGTTATAAACATCTTATTGAAGGCAATACTAACTAGACGACATGTTGGTTCCTGGCAGTTACCTCCCGCCAATCTGACTCTTCCAAAGAAATTTTCGAGACAATCTTGATTGAGACGTCTCGTAAATATAAATTAATTTAATTTCTTCTGATTTTAATTCTTCATAAAGTTTTATTAAAGATTTTATAGATACATGAAATCCGTGAATGAAATACGTGCTGTTTGTGACGTCTTTCTGTTTATCACTTCTTATTGATTTTAAGTTCCTGAAAAATGCTAACATTTCTTCTAAAAACTCAATTTGATAACTATCGCATCGAAAAGCTCTTTTATATTTATTAGGAGATTGCAGTGTACTTGAGTGTAAGAAATCAAGGAAATTATTAATTTTATTTACAAATCAGCGGCATCTCTTGCGGCAACCTCGATAATATTTAAATCTTTAACAGTGGTAGAGCCACGCGGCAGCTTTTGCTGTCGCATGGATGGGCCGGCTCATGCATTCATTTCGCCTGGTGAGTGCGGGTGGCCGGAGGCCCAATCCCCCCCCCCCCATCAACATGGTAGTGTAATTAAACGGAAGACTACCCCAGGAGGGTACCAGCATCCCTGGAGAATCCCTCGCTGAGAATACACGCCCATGCTACCCTACTTTTTCTGAGCGTGGGTGCTCAGGCTGCCCCGCGTATTCTGGGGGGGGGGGGGGCGAAATTCCGCTCAAGACGAAACCTGCTCGGGGCAAGCGAAGCAAAAAGACAAAGGCAACCCCTGCCACGTTTTCCGTGGATTTCTGCAATATCAGGGGACTTCATTCAAATCTTAACGCCGTCCACTACCATCTAGAGACGGCAAAGCCGGCCTTGCTCTTTCTAACCGAGACACAGGTGTCCTCTCCGGCTGATACTTCGTATCTCTCCTGCCCGGGGTACAAATTGGAACACTCATTTGTGCCCCGGGCTGGAGTCGATACCGTCAGAGGACATCTGTTTTCGACCCTCGCAGTCTTGAAGGTACGGACCTGTCCATCCTATGGCTGCGCGTAGACAGTGACGACCATCCCCGCGTCTACGGGTGCCCCTATAGGTCCCATAGCGGTAATGCCGACACAGACCGACTCATCGACCACGTCCAAATGGCTGCAGACTCCGTGCTACAACAGGTCCCTTCCGCAGAGATCGTGACGATCGGTGATTTTAACGCCCACCACGCTGAATGGCTTGGTTCACGTTTAACCGATCATGCGGGTAGACCTGTTTATGACTTTGCTTTGGCATATGGTCTGACACAACTGGTTACTTCGCCTACGCGGATCCCAGATGTGGAGGACCATGTACCTTCCCTGTTGGACCTTCTGCTGACCTTTTATCCGGACGGATATCAGATCTCCGTCGATGCCCCTCTTGGCTCTTCGGACCATTGTCTGATCCGGAGTACGGTGCCACTCACGCTCCCATCGCAGTTGCGATCTGCAGCTCGCCGCCGTGTTTGGCACTATAAGTCGGCTGATTGAGATGGGATGCGGTCTTTCTTTGCATCCTACCCTTGGGGGCGGGTTTGCTTCTCGCCGGACGATCCCAACGTTGTTGCTGATTCTGTCGCTGATGTGGTACTTCAGGGAATGGAATTATTTATTCCATCATCTGTGGTGCCTATCGGAGGCAGAACTCAGCCATGGTTTGGTCGCTCCTGTAAAATTGCATCACGCTATAAGCTAGGCGTAGTCCCGAACTCATGGAAGACAGCTTTGGTGTACCCGATCCCTAAAAAAGGCGACCGCTCAGATCGGTCCAACTCACAGGCCTATCGCTATCACCTCCTTGTTCTCCAAAGTAATTGAAACTGTTATTAACTGCCAGCTCATGCGGTACCTTGAGGATCACCAGCTGATTAGTGACCGCCAGTACGGTTTCCGTCGAGGTCGCTCAGCTGGTGATCTTCTAGGTTACCTTACTTATAGATGGGCGGAGGCAGTGGGTCAAGGGAGGCGTTGGCCGTTGGTTTGGAGCGTAGCGCCTTCGATCGGGTTTGGCAGCGCTTCTTTCGAAGCTCCCTTCCTATGGGCTTCCCGAGAAATTGTGCGATTGGATAACCAGTTTTCTTGCAGATCGGAGCATCAAGGTCGTAGTAGACGGTGCATGCTCCGATTACAAGCCCATTAACGCTGGTGTTCCACAAGGCTGCGTGCTATCACTAACGCTGTTTCTTCTGCATATCAATGATATGTTGCAAACCGGTAACATTCATTGCTATGCAGACGACAGCACTGGTGATGCTTTATACACCGGCCGTGCCAATATTTCTCGGGAAAACGTCACTGAGTACTGGAACAGACTTGTGTCTGAAGTCGAGACTTTGTTGAACAAAGTCTCAGACTAGGGGCGACTAAATCTAGTCCAGTTCAATCCCCAGAGGACACAATTTTGCGCGTTTACCGCTAAAAAGAACCCCTTTGTCGTATCTCCTCAGTTTCAAGGCACTCCCCTTGTTACCTCAGCCAGTATCAGAATCCTCGGTGTCGACATATCGAGTGATGTGCATTTTCGTGGTCACTTGGAATAGAAGGCCAAATTGGCCTCTAAAAAGCTTGGCGTGCTCAGCAGAGCGGGACAGTATTTCATGCCGGCACATCGCTTGCAACTTTACAAGGCGCAGGTTCGGCCCCATATGGAATTTATCGCATCTATCACGGGGAGTGCTCTGAGGAATTGTTCGGACTAATTCCAGCCGCTCAATTTCACCATCGCACATCGCTACAGAACTCGAGATACCATCCATACCATCTGGATGATTGGCGGTCCACCACTGTGCGATTTAGAAGAAGTTTTCTTCCTCGCACAACTTCCTTGTGGAATCGATTACCACCAGCGATTTTTCCGGACCGATACGACTTAGGGACTTTCAAGAAAAGAGCCTACTCCTTCTTTAAAGGCCGGCAACGCATCTGCAATTCCACTGGTGTTGCAGTTGTTCATGGGCGACGGTAGTCACTTACCATCAGGTGAGCCGCATGCTCGTTTGCCCCCTCTCCTATAAAAAAAAATCTACGTAGGTAAACCATATTTACACTTTGATTTCTTATATTTACGCGAACACTACATATTTAAATAAAACTAGTTTTACGGATTTTATCGCGTATATTAACTTATTTTATATTCCCGACGTTTCAAGTACTTTACAGCACCCATGGTCTGGTCACGGGAGAGCCTGAGGTGTATGACGTTTCAATGTCATAGTTAACCACGGCTACCTCCAGATTAAAAATTATTAATTTTTGTTCCGATCTGCGCAGTATGAACTTACAGTATCTTAAAGATCCCAAGCAGATGGTAACACCCGGCCATCTTCTCTATTGAAATTAGGATATTTTTTGATTTCAATAGCCTCGCGAATCGTCCTTGGAAGAAATCGGTGTTCTTTAGCGGGGATTTGTGGTCTATCAAATCTAATGTAGTGACGGGGGCGATCCTGTACGTGTTCACAGACTGCAGACTTCTCGGAACGTCGATTCTTCACATCAGCTATGTGTTTTTTAACGCTTTATGAGAATCACCGTTTAATCATCATCATCCTTCACTGTTAGCTACCGTGGGTAAATCTTTGTTTCAGAGAGCACGAGGGATCTGTGACAGTAAACACCTGGCCGCCGAGCTCCAACACGTCAAGTAAGTTTTGCACGACAATAAGTTTCGGGTTCCGCGCCTACGTCACAGTGAACTCACGCACCCACCCACCTCAAGTTTGTAGTAGTGTACCTATCACAGCGCGGTTGTATAAAGCTTTGCCTCTGTACGGTACGGTTTCTTTACTCATGTGACTTTACTTCAAAAGTCCTGTCTAATTTTAATTTATTTTTTCATTTTATTTGGCGGCTCAACACACCGTGTGGCTACACCATCAGCTGTTAAATACGTCACCATTGTCTAAATTGTTCACACACACATTCTGTAAAAAAAATCTGCGCATCACGAAATAAATATAGAAAGAATGATCAAGAGTAATAATTTACTTGTTGAGTTCGGATACGATCTCAATAAACAGTTCAATTCAGTGCAGGCACTGCTATTTGGCTACAGAGATAGGTAACATTACCTCCCAACACGGATTGTAAAGCAGAAAAGGAATCTAACCGTACGTATTATATTCCTGTACACTACTACTTCACATTTTATTTTTCAAAATCATCCATGACGTTTTTTATAAAATTTCTGTAAATTTCTGTATATAAATTGTTTAAATCCGTCTTTGTTATCTTTAGTGTAGAGTTAGATTTTGATAAAGGATATAATATAAAGTAATTGTCATATTATAAAAAAAATAGATAAGTTCTGTTCACGCTGTTCCAATTCGTGACGGACTTGACAATATGGAATTCTATACTAGAAGAACATATTTCTTTTACTTATTTTTTCTTTACTTTTACCACTGGATTATTTAACATTAAAAATATACAATATTTATTACGGTTAAAAGGACACAGATTAATGCTGCTGTAGAATAAAATAGAATAGAATAATTTTTATTCAATATAGATCACATGTGTAATTCTTATTGAAAGTCATTTCTTACTTTACCACTAGTTCGAAAAAACCCTCCGTACTGGGAAGCACCAGCAAGAAACCCAGAGGGACTTTTTTTTAAAGTTAATTTAACATGAATGGTTGTACAAACTTTTTACAAAATTTATTTTAGAAACAACTTGGAAGCGACCACCTCATTCCAAGGGGTTATTATCAACCATGTATTGATTTATATTATAATAACCCTTTTTATACAGTTTTAGTTCAATAAAATATTTAAACTTGGTAATAGAGAGAGCTTGTATATTTTCAGGGACTTTGTTGTAATAGCGTATACATTGCCCCAAGAATGAATTACTGACTCTGTGGAGTCGAAAAACTGGTATCACTAGCATGTGTTTGTTCCTAGTGTTTACAGAGTGTATATCCCTTTTTTTACTAAAACTACCTTTATTTTGTGAACATACATTAAATTTTCGTAAATATACTGAGAGGCCAAAGTTAATATATTTATTTCTTGAAATTTATCTCTAAGAGACTCTCTCAGTTTAAGGTTGTAAATAGCTCTAATGGCCCTCTTCTGTAAAACAAAAATAGTTTCTAAATCAGCCGCATTTCCCTATAACAAAATTCCATAAGACATTATGGAAATAACTGAAATAAACCAATCTAGCTGTCTTGACACTAGTGAGACCTCTGATCTTTTTTTACAGCATAGGCTGCAGAACTTAGTCTGCTTGCTAGTTTGGATATATGGGGGCCCCACTGAAGCTTTACGTCGAGAGTGATACCAAGAAAAACAGTAGATTTAACAGGGCTCAGTTCTTCCCGATTTAAAAACACATTGGTATTCAGATTTTTAACATTCGATGGTGTAAATTTAATAAATTTAGTTTTATTTATGATTATTTACGTTAAACGAATGCACTAATTTTGATATAGCATTATTCACTTCGTCACATTTAAATGATTGACGTTTAAGTTTAACAATCAAGGAAGTATCAACAGCAAATAATACTACATAAATCATGATTATCCCCTACAAGGGAAGGTAAGTCATTAATATACACTAGAAATAGGAATGTGCTGAGAATTGAGTCCTGAGGGACACCCATTAGTACAGGTAACCCGGAAGAACTTTTACCATTGATAATAACTTTCTGCTTTCTATTAATTAAATATGAAATAATAATTTTAAGCGCTGTGTTCTTGACACCATAGTACTGTAGCTTCCTGATTAATGTCTCATGGTGATCACAGTCGAAGGCCTTGGAAAAGTCACAAAATATGCCCAAAGCATCCTCTGATGCACAAAAAATATGTTTAATAAGCTCAACTCCAGCGTAAGTTGTCGAGCGACCCCTTGTAAAACCGAATTAATTTTTATGCTGTGCTTAACTCTTTAAATATTTTAGAATATGTTTTTACATACTCTCTAAATATAACACTACTATTATGATCTTTCATTATAAAGCTCGTATGACGGTCGCCTACTTTTATGAATTCCTTCTGCCACCCATTCATTAAACGATTTGCGACTGTTAAAAGAGAAAGTTTTAGAAGTAAATATTCTACTAAATTCACAACTTATAATTTTAAATAACGCACCATACAAATAATCAGCTTTATTTTTAAATGAAAGTGATGGAAGTATTTTTACTATATTACTTCTAAACCTCTGCAAGCGATTTTCATTTATTGGAACAAACACAACTTTCTTATTTTTCTGTTTTTTGTGTTTTAAGGTAATGAGACTAACTGTCCATAGTGATTCAAACTTAAATTTTGAATAATTGATTTATGTAAGGGCTATATATCTGTAAAAAATATCTATACAGGTCGCACTAGGCCCAGCAATACGTATTGGTTCTAAGAATAAATTAACAAAATTATACGATTTAAAAAATGAGCTAAACTTCATACTAATGGAAGAAGTTTCAAGAATATTGATGTTAAAGTCTCCACATATTACAACAGACTTGTTCTGTTTACTAAGTTTGAGCAAAACTTCTTCCACAATATTTTCAAAATAGTCGTAAGTAGCAGATGGGTGTCTGTAAACACTTACAACAATGAGGTGCTCAAGCTCAACACAAGCCATTTCTACAGTTCGCTCAACAGAGATGTTCACAATATCCTTACGTTCTTTATATAATAATGATTTATCTGCTAATATTAAGGAGCCACCGCGTGAACTTTTTTCTCTATTGAAGGTACTGACACCTGATGATTTCTGATATTAAACATGAAATTATAATCTTTTAGCCAATGTTCAGTAATACATAGGTTATGTATATTGTTACTATTTAAAAACAATTTAACTTCCGATTCTTTGGCCATCATGCCTTGTATATTTTGATGCACCAGGTGTAAACAGTTTTTATTACTTATTTGTGGGCTGCATTCTAAACTAATTAAACTCTTATTATTGCTAGAGATTGCCTCTATTGTCGCATTCACTAATTTAAATTAGTTGGAACTGATTCCAAATTAAATGTCAAATGATTATACTGCTCAATAGAAGCAGTCTTGGTAGCCAAAAACTTGGCTGAGTTAAAAAGTAAATAATAAGATAGCACATTTGCTACCAGTCTTAAATTATATTTGGATAGGTAATACCTATCTTCTGTCCAAAACTTTTTTATTAAATTATTTATGTCAATTAAATGAAATTTGTCATTATTATCATTACAATTATATGTCAAATTTAAATTGTTATTACGTATTAAATTATTTATTTGTAAATTTAAATTATGTCTTAGATTATTTTCCTGTATTTTCTATGGTGAGTGTAGAGAACCGGAGACCATTTTTACTGAAAACGGGGCATTTCATCTTAGTCATCAGGGGTCACACATCAGCATTGTAATTCTTATTCGAGGATAGATTTAGATATGCCACAGCATCCACTTACCATCAGGTGGGTTGTGTGCTCGTTCATCATCCTAAGCTAAATTACCAAAAAATAATAACCTAAAAAAAATATAACTAATATATCGGTACACCTTGGAAAAACACGTTATATTTTCAATGTATTCAAAGTTTAGAGCATTCAACTATTTTATATTTCACTTTGCTTTTTCTAGAAGAAAAACATAATAATAAAGGAGTGTATTTCACTGAAGGCATGATTTTATGCCAAAAATGTTTTACAATAAAAATGTATAAACATTCACATCCACTTGACTGGAATCATGTCGACATGAAATTCGTCGTCTGATAACTTAAAAAGTTGGAAAAACTTTTAAAAAAAATTATGACTTGTAAGTTGAAATATTTGTTCATTATTGTTTTTATATTCATTTATGCTTTTTTATAGAATAATGGTGACAAACGAACACGCAGTCCACCTGATGATAAATGGATGATGTGGCGCGTATACATCTACATCTACCCTCGATTAAGAACCAAAATGCAAATATGTTGTCACCCTTGAGGATTAAGATGGAATGCCTCGTTTCCAGTAATGAGGGTCTCCGGTTCTCTACACTCACCATACGAAACACAGCAACATTGAGTTGTTATTTTACCCCGGTGTTCTGTGAGAGCGTGGTCCTCCCCAGTCGATTCGACCCATTCGTGCTACAACCATAATAGAGTTACAGCATGGCTCTACCACGTAAAATAATTTGAAGAATGTAAAAGTATTTTTAGGAATTTATTATTGTATCAACTTCTTATATATTTCTCCCACTACCATCTTTGAAACCTCTCAGAGTTGAGACCTTTAAATAAAAATAAATAAAAATATTTAATCAATCGGAAAACAGAGATCTATAAATGACCTATGATCCTTTGCCCAACTGCGGGACGTATATAGAATAGAATAGAATAGAATAGAATAGAATAATTTTTTATTCAATATAGATTACATGTGTAATTCTTATTGAAAGTCATTTTTACTTTACCACTGGTTCGAAAAAAACCTCTGTCCTGGGAAGAACCAGCAAGAAACCCAGCAGGACTTTTTAAAGTAAGTTTTACATTAATGGTTGTACAAACTATTTAAGTACAAAATTTATTTTAGAAACTGCTTGGTAGCGACCACCTCATTCCCAGGGTTATTATCAATCATATATTCATTTATACTATAATAACCTTTTATACAATTTCAGCTTAACAAAACATTTAAACTTGGTATAGAGAGAGCCTGTACACTTTCCGGGACCTTGTTGTAATAGCGTATACATTGCCCAAGAATGAATTACTGACTCTGTGGAGTCGAGAAACTAGTATCACTAGCTTGTGTTTGTTCCTAGTGTTTACAGAATGTATATCACTTTTTTACTAAAACTACCTTTGTTTTTGTGAACATACATTAAATTTTCGTAAATATACTGAGAGGCCAAAGTTAATATATTTATTTCTTTAAATTTATCTCTAAGAGACTCTCTCGGTTTTAGGTTGTAAATAGCTCTAATGGCCTCTTCTGTAAAACAAAAATAGTTTCTGAATCAGCCGCATTTCCCCATGCAAAATCCCATAAGACATTATGCTATGAAATAACTGAAATAAACTAGTCTAGCTGTCTCGACACTAGTGAGACCTCTAATCTTTTACAGCATAGGCTGCAGAACTTAGTCTGCTTGCTAGTTTGGATATATGGGGCCCCACTGAAGCTTTGCGTCGAGTGATGCCAAGAAAAACAGTGGATTCAACAGGGCTCAGTTCTTCCCATTTAAAACACATTGGTACCCAGATTTTTAACATTAGTTGTTGTAAATTTAATACATTTAGTTTTATTTCCGTTTAAATGTAGATTATTAACGTTAAACCAATGCACTAATTTTGATATAGCATTATTCACTTCGTCACATTTAAATGATTGACGTTTAAGTTTAAAAATCAAGGAAGTATCATCAGCAAATAATACTATATCATGATTATCCCTACAAGGAAGGTAAGTCATTAATATATACCAGAAATAGGAATGGGCCGAGAATCGAGCCCTGAGGGACACCATTAGTACAGGTGACCCGGAAGAACTTTTACCATTGATAATAACTTTCTGCATTCTATTACTTAAATATGAAATAATAAGTTTAAGCGCTGTGTTCTTGACACCATAGTACTGTAGCTTCCTGATTAATGTCTCATGGTGAACACAGTCGAAGGCCTTGGAAAGGTCACAAAATATACCCAAAGCATCCTCCGAATTCTCCCATGCACAAAAATATGTTTAATAAGCTCAACTCCAGCGTCAGTTGTCGAGCGACCCTTGTAAAACCGAATTGATTTTTATGTAGCAATTTATTAATATTAAAAACTTAAGATCTGATCTAAAATTATTTTTCAAAATTTTACTAAATGTTGGTAGTACAGAAATCGGTCTAAAGTTGGCGGGTCTAATGTACTACCAGATTTAAATAAAGGTATGACTTTACTATGTTTCATTAAATCAGGAAACACACCAGATTCGACGCTTGTATTAAATATAGTGGCTAGATAAGGTGCTATTATATCTATTATAGATAAAATAACTTTAACGGAAATCCCCATAAGTCTGCCGTTTTCTTAACATCAATTGTTTTAAAATATTTAACGATATCTTTTGGCAATACTCTATGGAATTTAAAAGTATTTGAACAAGCCTTTACATTTTGTTTAAGCAATGATTCGGCGACAGTAGGAGAAGAATTTAATGATTTTGTTGTCAAAAAAGGAACATCAGTAAAATGTTTCTCAAAAGCCATAGCAACTTCTTCATCAGATCGAGTTAAACTGTTGTTAATATTCAATTGAAAATCCGAGTTGCGCGGTTTGACCTTGCCCGTTTCACTATTTATTATTCTCCAGGTCATTTTAATTTTGTTGGATGCAGTTTTAATTTTGTTACTTAAATGTAAAGCCTTAGCTGTGTAGCACACTTTTTAAATATTTTAGAATATGTTTTACATAATCTCTAAATATAACACTAGTATTATATGATCTTTCATTATAAAGCTCATATAACTTTCGCCTACTTTTATAATTCCTACTGTCGCCCATTCATTAAATGATTTGCGACTGTTCAAAGAGAAAGTTTTAGAAGTAAATATTCTACTAAATTCACAAGTTATAATTTTAAATAACATACTATACAAATAATTAGCACTATTTTTAAATGAAAGTGATGGAAGTCTTTTATTATATTACTTCTAAACCTCTCCAAGCGATGGTCATTTATTGGAACAAACACAACTTCCTTATTTTTCTGTTTTTTGTATGTAAGGCAATGATACCAACTGTCCACAGTGATCTGAACTTAAATTTTGAATAATTGATTTATGCAAGGGCTTAATATCTGTAAAATATTATCTATACAGGTTGCACTAGGCCCAGCAATACGTGTTGGTTCTAAGAATAAATTAACAAGATTATACGATTTAAACAATGAGCTAAACTTAATACTAATGGAAGAAGTTTCAAGGAGATTGATGTTAAAGTCTCCACATATTACAACAGACTTGTTCTGTTTACTAAGTTTGAGCAAAACTTCTTCCACAATTCTTTCAAAATAGTCATAAGTGGCACATGGGGGTCTGTAAACACTTACAACAATGAGGTGCTCGAGCTCGACACAAGCCATTTCTACAGTTCGCTCAACAGAGAGGCTCACAATATCCTTACGTTCTTTATATAATAATGATTTATCTGCTAATATTAAGGAGCCACCACGTAAACTTTTTTCTCTATTGAAGGAACTGACCACCTGGTGATTTCTGAAATTAAACATGAAATTATAATCTTTAGCCAATGTTCAGTAATACAAAGGATATGTATATTGTTACTATTTAAAACAATTCAACTTCCAATTCTTTGCCCATCATGCCTTGTATATTTTGATGCACCAGGTGTAAACAATTTTATTACTTATTTGTGGGCTGCATTCAAAATTAATTAAACTCTTATTATTGCTAGAGATTGCCTCTATTGTCGCATTTACTAATTTAAATTAGTTGGAACTATTTCAAATTAAATGTCAAATGATTATCATGCTCAATAAAAGCAGTCTTGGTAGCCAAAAACTTGGCTGAGTTAAAAGTAAATAATAAGATAGCAAATTTGCTACCAGTCTTAAATTATATTTGATAGGTAATACCTATCTTTTGTCCAAAACTTTTTATTAAATTATTTATGTCAATTAAATGAAATTTGTCATTATTATCACAATTATATGTCAAATTTAAATTATTGTTACATATTAAATTATTCATTTGTATATTTAAATTATGTCTTAGATTATTTTCCTGTGGCAATCCCTGTATGTAAGGCAGTGTGAACAAGACAATTTTGTGTACATTTAAGTTATTAAGTTGTTCAATATATCTTAATAACTGTTTGTTGTTTACACTGCCTCTTCTACCAATTATTGTACTATTTGGGCAAAATTTTGTAACTATAATTTTATTTAGGATGTCACTAAAAGATGCTCCAGGCATGCAGCAATTTGTAATTTTTGTCCCTTTAAAGAGTTATTTAAAGTTATGCCTAGATTTTTTCCCATGTCATCGCTATACACAATTATATTATTTTGTTAATATTTGAGTCATTTTTTATTTTAAGCCTCTGCTATGGCACTGTCATAGAGTTTGGTGGTGGTATAATATTTTCAGCACACACCGACTCTGAAGAAGCTGGTATTGAATGCTGACACTCACATTGATGTTTAACTAAGAGTCAAAACGCCCTCATTATATTTACATGTCTTTACCAGATTATCCATAGCCAGTATGTGTTCTTTATTTCGTTTGGGCTGATTTATATTTATTGGACACAGTTTGAAGGGAGTTAGTAAGTGATAACATTTGTGATTTAAGGCACTCTACGTCAGTCTCATAACATTTTTTATGTTATCCACCTCAATTGAATACAACTTAAGTTCATATATCAATGCTTGCTTTTCTTTACATAAATTAACATAATTTTGGTATTAATCTTATTTTTATTAATTTTGTACTTTCCTTATGTATTTATTAACTTTTATATACTTCTTCAATTTGGTTTTGCTGCAATTAATCTTACTGTGTTTCTGAAGTGGAAGAGTCGTCACCAGTCAAATCTATAGTTGCAGGTTGCTGTAAAATTCTTGAAGTATTACATTGCACAAGCTCAGAGAACAGGCTTTGAGTCTGGGAGGCGTTAAGGTTATCTATATGTTTTAAATTGTGTTTTTGCTCATTAGCCTCATTCAACTGTAACTTCAATGCAGCAATAAACCTGAGAGCTTCCTCATATTCCTTGCTGCATTGGTCAAACTCATTAACCGTTCCTGTAGCTGATCTCTTTCTTTTATAACACTTGTGTATTCTGTATGTAACTTAACCATATCACATTTCAATTGTGTGTTTTGGCAATTATGTTAACTATTTCTTTTCATTATCATCCCTTTCCTTAAGCAACAGTTCACACTGCTCCTTGGACGCCTTAAGTTCTTGGAGCGCAAGCTGAGTTGGTTCTCCATCTGGCGCGTCTTGGCGTTACAGTATTCATTTTACTATTTATTGTAAATAATAAAAGAAAACAAGGATCGAAAACAGAAGGAGCAGAGTAAGCCAATGTCGAGTTGTTTTGTTTTTTTTCTATTTACAGATCTCAAATCAAATTATCGTTAAAACAATTCGAAAAGAAACCCAAAAGAATGTAAAATCCGAGTAATATTAATAGAATAGATCTATAATTTATAAAAGGAATGATATGAAATAAGAATTACAATGAATTTAAAATAATGTTCGTTACCTGTCACTTTTGTTCCAACACCAAAATGTTGTTATAATATTTATGTACCGACTTTCTTAAATTTTAAATACAAAGCGGCAGTAATTATTAACTATAACATAAAATTGAGGTGGATATTATGAATTTACAATATTTAAATTATTAAAATTTATCGGGACCACCTTTTACAACTTATCACTAGGGTTGCCACAGCAAAAAAAAAAAAAAAAAAAAAAAATATAGACTGCTGTAACTTTAATTTTACCATGCTTATCAAAACCGTAACAATTATTTGTAGGTTAAAATCCATACCTTTTTGATGCCGCAACAAGACTAGTAAGGTGGTAATAATTATAAAAATTAGTGCAGTGACATAATAATTTCCATATTATAGTGAACAAAAACATTGAAAAAAGACTAAATTAAACATCTTGTGACGGTACTCAAAATGTGCGGCTTCACTTATAAACAAAGAAAAGGAATCTTCATTCTTCAAGTGTAAAATGGATGTGAAAGTTATCAGATCGCTAAATAAGGCTAAAACAGAGTTATAACAATATATGTATTAGATAAATAAAGTGAAAAAAATGTAATATTCAACAATCTACTGACTGAAATGACGGTGAGTTAAAAAAAAATATAATAATAATAAATAAAACAAACCGCTTATATTAAAATAACAAGAAAAATGTTGTAAATGACAATATTTTAATAAAATAACTGACTGTTATTCACAATAATTAATAAATTAAAGAAAGTGGAAATAAATAAATACATCGTACTCCGCTGCCTCCATCTAGCGGTATAAATTAATATGTCTCAAGTTCACAACCATATTGAATAATTGACACCGGTCTATTACTAACTTCATAATAACCTTTTGTTTGACAATAGAAGTCGAAAGTTGCTCTTATAACAAACATAAGAATAAAGATACAATGGAGGATCTGTAGAAACTTATAAGAGGAATTAAATCAGATTTTAGTAAAAAATTTAATTCAATAGAATCACAGTTTTCTCAATTAGAAGAAAGAATAACTTCAAAAATTAATTTAAATATAAATGAAAAATTCCAAGAACTGAGCAACAAATACGATAATTTACAAGCACAAGTTTTAGATCAAGAAAAAAGAATACTCACACTTTGAAAAATAAAGAAACAAAGAAATTTAGTATTATTTGGAGTTGAGGAAGGAGAATTAACATACTTTGAGTTGCAAGAAAAAGATATGTATATATTAAAAAATCAAATGAAAATTGATATACAAGACTTTGAACTTGAATCAGTAAGAAGGCTCGGTAAAAGAGGAATTAATATCAGACCTGTTGCTGTAGGCATAACTACGCTAGGGAAAAAAATTAAAATATTCCAAAATAAAAAACAGCTTAAAGGGTCGAACATCTACGTAACAGAAGAATATCCAGAGAGTGTTAAAAATTAGAAAAAATCTTAAAGCTCAACTACAACTCGAAATAGAGGAAGGGAACGTGGCTTACATAAAATACAACAAACTCATAATAAAAGAAAAAAATGATGTACACCCAAATAAAAGACCACTCTCTTTATCACCACCGTCACCACAGCATACAACCAATCTACATGTCACTCCTCTAAATTCAGAAAAAGATTCTAGAAACAGTGAAAATATAAGAATCATTAAGAAACATAGATCGAGCCATAAACAAATAACATCGTATTATTTTAAAAATAACAATCAAGAATCCCGGAATGAACACTTTACAGATATATGACAGTACAGTACAGGCAATATTTTAAAACAATGAATCAAAATCAATATACCACTCGGAATTACTCTCCCAATACGGCTGGTCACCGCGGGAGCAGTAAACCAAAACCCTCCATCCATAAAGTCAAAATCAATAGCGAAAACAATATTAAAATACATGTTGCCACATTTAATGTAAGGTCTCTAGTCGGAGATGGTCGCCAAGAAGAACTAGATTATGCCCTTAGATACATAAAATGGGACATTATAGGCTTAGCTGAAGTAAAAAAAGAAGGGACTAAAATTTTAGAGTATGAACAATATATAATTATACATACGGAAGTGAAGAGCGGTGTAAATGGAGTCGGATTTGTCATTAAAAGAAAATGGAGAGGAAATATATTTGACTACATAAGTATATCTGATAGAGTCGCACTTCTAGATATGATGTTTAGTCAAAAAAAAATAAGTTTAATCCAAGTTTACGCACCTAGGTATAAGGCTAAAGAAAGCGAAACTCAACTCTTTTACTCAGACATACTAAAAGCTCTACAAAATTCATCAACATTTGCAATGATAATGGGCAATTTTAATGCCAAAATTGGACAACCAACGGCCGAAGACAAAAATAGTATGGGACCTTGGGGTTTTAGTGACAGAAATGAACGGGGTGAGTTACTAATTCAATATTGCTTAGAGAATCAATTTAAAATAAGTAGTACATATTTCAAGAAAAAATTAAAGAATAAATGGACTTTGTCACCAATGGCAGAACGCGTAACGAAATTGACTTCATTCTTACAAAAGATATAAGAGAAATGACAAACCTAGAAATAATAAATACAACCTATCCATTAGACCACAGACTTGTACGTGCATGCGTCAACATTAAAACTAAAGTAAAAAAGGACAGAACAAAATTTTATACTCCAAAAAGACAGTTAACACTAAGTGAAAAAGAGTTCCTCACATCTTTACAGAGTTATTACTTAATAATAAAGGAAAGGAAAACTTGCAAGAAAACTACAGAAAGCTGATTAATACAATAGAAGAGAATGTAAACAAAGTTGCCAAAAATACATAAAGAAAAATTCCAATTTTGTCCAGATATAAAAGAACTCATTGAAGAAAAAACAAAACTGAAAAGTAAAGATAAAAAGACCAAAGAAGAAAAAAAAAATACTATCCAACTCTACATCAAAATAAAAAAAAATGATTAAGAAAAAAAATAGACTACCACTTAAAAATATTAGAAGAAGATTTATTACAAAAAGGCTCTACTAAAAATGCACAAAAACTACTCACATTATCCAAGGAGTGGATTACCTCACTAAAAGCAAATGATAGTGGCAAAACTACAAATAGATAACACCTCCTCAAAGTAGCTACTGATTATTATAAAAACTTATACAAATACCATAACATCAACAATAACATTACGGGTGAATTAATTAATAATTGTTGTAATGAGGACATAAATGATCGTATTCCGCCACTTCTACCGTGCGAGATATGTCATGCTATAAAAAATCTTAAAAGTGCAAAAAGCTCAGGAGAAGATAGTATTTCAAATGATGTTCTTAAAGCGATAAAAGAACCCATCACACCGATATTAACAAATATTTTCAATGACATACTTGACCTCAGTCAAATACCAGAAAAATGGGCAAACCCTACTATAATTTTACTACACAAGAAAGGTGATCAATTAAACATTAACAACTACAGACCTATATCCCTATTGCAAACAATTTATAAAGTTTTCACAAGCATATTACTTAACAGAGTCAAACCCAAACTAGACTATATGCAGCCGAGAGAACAAGCTGGTTTTCGTCCAAAATTCTCTACAATGGATCACATCTTTGTTTTGACTCAGATAATGGAAAGATATGAAGAATATAACTAAATTCTCTACATCGCATTTATTGATTACTCAAAAGCTTTCGACTCTATTTACCATGACTCAATTTGGTTGGCATTGGAATCTCATGGTATACATAACCAATATATAAAAATACTGAAAGAAATTTATAGACGAACTACAGCAATAATAAAAATGGAGAGACCAGGACAGCCATTTAAAATCGAGAGAGGGGTGAGACAGGGGGACCCAATCTCACCTAATCTATTTTCTTGTGTTTTGAGTCATCTAAGTTTAGCAGATGACATTATCATATTGAGCGAAAATCACGAAGATATTATATATATATATGTTTCAGTCTTTACACACAGAAAGCAGTAAATGTGGCCTACAAATAAACCCAGATAAAACTTGTATATTGATAAATAGCACAAAAATGCCTGTTCAGGTTCAAAACCAACAAATCAGATATGTAAACGAACATATTTATCTTGGGCAAAATGTTTCCTTTCACAACTTAACAATTACGGAAGTAAATAGAAGAATTAAATTGGCATGGAGCAAATATTGGTCATTAAAACATATTTTCAAGGCAAAACTACAGCAACCTGGACCAGGCTAGTGGCAGACAGAACCTTATGGAAAAGGATGGAGGGGGCCTTCACCCGGAAATGGGTATCCCAATAATACTAATAATTAATATAATAAATTATTAAATTATGTCACTATTGTATGTATGTAGCCAAATTCAGTTGATTAATATTAACTTAAATTTTATTATTTTTAATTATATATTATGTGACGAAAATCTACTAAAAGAAAAAAAATTGACAATTACTTAAATATAAAATGGTTATTTACTGAAACATTATTTATAATCAAAAGTATAATTAACTTTTGATTATAAATAAATTAAATTTGAACTTTTTATTTGAAATTAAAAGTGATATTGACATGATATTTAGTAAAGAAAACAAAATTGCATGAATCATAATAATATTGTAAATTGTAAATGATTTGACTAATATTGGCTTATGTATGAAAATTGGGAATTAAATGGCTATAATTATTATTATTATTAATTAGAAAATTGTGAAGGGAAGGGAGTGGGGTGTAGGCGTTAGTATGTTGTTTGAAAAAAGGACAAGTGTTATACCATTATATATAACAATTATTTTAATTTACCGGCATGACATCCCTTTTTTATGTCCATTATAAAATAAATGAAAATGTTAATCAAAGTTCCTTCGAATCGACCGAGGCACAGCTGCGTTTTACAACTTCAAAAATTTTACAACTGCAAAGAGAGATGTTTTTAAGAATATTATCAAATCAGATGGAACTTGATCTTCATACATACAGGAATGAATCGGGTAATAACTAAGTAAATATAAAAATCCTGAAAGTGTATCCACCTTATGGTAAGTGGATGCTGTGTGCTAAAGACACTACACGGGATTAGAAATCAAAATACAGAAGCGCTGTCAAGCCCCTGATGACAAAGATGAAATGTCTCGTTACAATTAAAATGGATCTCCGAATGTAGTCACTATGATACGAAACACAGCATTATCACGCTGTTTCCCGCGGGTATTCTGAGAGAGCATGGTTCTTCCACGGTTGGGCTGACATATCATATAAATCATCTCAACGTCATTTATAGCGACAAAAGCGTCACGCGTCATCTGCCAATCGTAGGTCTTGAATTTTTAGTCCATTTTCAATAGGCTACCTAAAAATAAGACAAAAAATTCCACCCACCCTACTTCTTATTCATCAAACACCTTCCGCATAATATCCTTACCAATTTTTTTTTGTCTAATTCTTTCGTTACAGCATAGCATAGTTCTTTCGATACGCAGAGACCATAATAATGTCCTCTAGCCCGAATTTCAGTCATGGCATCCAGTCTCAACAGGGACTAGCCATCAGCGTAGGACAGGATTATAATGTCCAAGTGTGTGCTTGCGCTAATGAGAGGTTGCTAATGAGCACCTTTTGACAGAAAAATCCAATACTTAACTGATTTTGGAGCGACCCAGGATTCTAACCCGGGACGAATATTAGACAACGAGACAGTAAAATTGGCTCTCGTATGCTTGGATTTGAAACACAGAAATAAATAAAAACATAGTTTATTATTTAGGTTTACGACCACCAGACCAACGAGGCGGTTACAAGGTTCAATCAAGAGGCCACAAGGTTGTTAAAACATTCTCAAGCGTCATATTTCTTTTTGCATAGAAATACTAGATGAGAAAATTAATTAAAAAAAACTTGTAAACAAATAAACTATCATGAAATTATGTACTTTTTAGTTTTTGAAGTTGGGTTTTACTTTTACTGTATACTAATGGTAATGAATATCGCAAGTTCAAAGTGGAAACTAGAATATTACATAGAAAGTTACATTAAAAATGTCATCACCAATTTTCCACCCCAGTGGAATATTTTCTTTCAAATATATTTAGAAACCAAACTGTAGTAGAGAGGAATCATTTTAATCGGTTCAGGTGTTTTCCTCGTTTTTGGAACTCGATCAAATGCAGTTAACGAGTTAATAACGGTGCTGTCACCGGAGAGCGCACTCTTATCGCTCAATATCTTTATTTATAAAATGCCGATATGCGTATGTTCGTAAGTCTTCTCCCCTAAACCGCTGGACCGATTTTGATGAATTTTTATGAGGTTCTTATGGGTTAGATCTTAGTAAACTAGATATACGAATAGGATTGTAAATTTTGTGACGTTATAATTGAATAAAACCATTTTTATGGACTTTATCCCGCTTAAATTAACTTTTTTAAGTTCTTTGGAAACTTTGAAAGTTGAAGAATGTGTAAAGTATGGGTGAGTTTATCGTCAAAATATCACTTATATGCTGAAGATGAAGTCATATTTGCGTTGTCGGCGGACGAGTTGCGAATGGTTTCAACCGACTTTAAAAAAAGGCAGAGGTTCTCAGTTCCACTGTATTTTTTATGCGTGTTACCTTAGAAATTTTTTCTAGGTGAACATGTGGTCCGATATAAATTTGATCAAGATCTGACTAGTAGTTTTTGAGTTATCCTTAATAATGCGTATTTGATTGACTTCGACTACATTGATAATGTTCTCATTTTATTTATATTGAAGACGGTTGTACAAAATTTTAATTTTACCACTTGTTGAAATAGAATAAATAATATTTAAAAAAACTAAAAAAACACACTTTTGTAAATAACCGAACTAAAAAGTAGAAAATAATTTTCATTAAGTTTAAAACAAGAAAATAGTGATTAACATAAAAAAATCATTTTATTGTAATAAAGCGTGGGTGCTTTTTCGGATATTTGTATGATGAAGCTAATTTTACAAATATCAACAAAAATATTTAAAAAATGACATCAATTCACACACGCTTTTTACAATAAAATTTTTTGCTTTTTAGTTCGGTTATCTCAAAAGCGTGTTTTTTAGTTTTTAAACGATTATTTATTATCTATTTTTAGTGCAGCTAACTCACAAAGCGTGTTTTTTTTTTTAAACTATTATTTATTATCTATTTTTAGTGCAGCTAACTACAAAAGCGTGTTTTTTGGAAGGAATTTCTTTTACACGGCTTACAGTAGATTGAACTGGCAGAAATCGTAGTTGTTTTATGAATTATTCGCAAACCCTGAGGATCGTAGAAGGATAATAGGACAAACTATTTAAATTATTGCATTGTCATTGGTCCTTGATAAGTGTGCGAAGTTTCAAATCAATCCGACGTTTTGAAGGGGATGAAAATCACATTCAAGGATTCCGTTACATAGATACATATATCAAGCTAATAAAAGTGTTATAAAAATATAAAACGATATGTGAAAAAAGAATCAAAGAGGAGTTTGTTGAGCAATTGGATGAGTTTATATATTTTAAATGTGTATTTAGTAGGGATGGTAGACATGTATAAGGATATAGAGCGACGAATGAATATAGGACACTGAGTAATGGAGCTTTACACTCCATTGTGAGAAGTCAAAATGTGTCACAAAAGGCACGTACGACAATTCACAATGCTGTGTAAATCCCTACCTCAATCTATGATAGCGAAAGTGAGGTGTGGCAGAAGAAACATGACAAAAACATTATGTTGTAGAAATGCGGTCATTAAGAAGTATGCTAGGGTTGACTCTGAATAATAGTGTGAGAAATTGTGTGATAAGAGAAAAGTATGGTTTGAAACAAAACGTTGTAATTAGGATGACGAAAGGAATGCTTCGGTGGAATAGAGACGTAGAAAGAGTGAATCACAAAAGAGTGACGAAGCAATTTTTTGCTGCAGTAGTGAGTGCCAGAGTCGGCAAGGGACGCCTTAGAGAGAAGTTTATCAAATTGGTTACATGTTGAAGATAGGTCAAATTAAGTGTACCCTTAACCAACGAGCATGTATGCGTAGGTATATGGATGTGAAAGAAGCAAGAGAGCTATGTCAGGTTAGTGCTAAATGGAAGACCGTAGTCTCTGCCTACGCTTCTGTGTAACAAGCGTTACCCTTGTGTTTATGTTTTTTAAATAAGGGTGACAAACAAGCACACAATCCACCTGATGGTAAGTGAATACTGCCCATAGACATCTACGTTTTTCCTCAATTAAGGATCAAAATGCAGATGCGTTGTCATCCCAGAGGACTAAGAAATCCCTCGTTTCCAATAAAAATGCTCTCCGATTACGTTACATGCGTACGTTTTACGAACAGTCACCATAAAACAGCAATATTAAGCTGCTATTTTATATTTTCCATACCTTTTTTTGGAAAAAATCGGTATGTAATATTCTAATCCAGTGTTAATCAAATATTGTTATTACTTACTTGAGTGAAACCCACTCTTAAGTATGAAGTACACAGCATCGCTTAACGCGGGAAAATGTCCTTAATCTTTGACAGACCCTCCCTTATCTTGCCGGCCGGCATTGACACAGAAGGCTTTGAAACTGATGTCCGTAGATAAGGAAAGAGGAAAGCTATCAGTTTCAGGCAAGGATAAATTTGAACAGCTACTCGACACCCGCTTTTCATGGTGAGAGGTTTCGTCCATTTCATCAGATTCGCGCGCAATTGAACAAAAGTTAAGTCCTGTTTTTGTTCAACATACTAGTAGCCTAGTCAACAAGTTCAAAAAGCGGGAACAAGAATTAATACCTTTTTGAACTTGTTGACTAGACTATAACAATGATGTGTCAATGATAAGCTCATTCTATTTTGTTCTAACTTGCCGTTAAGGCTGATTTACACCGGGTCAGTAACAGGTGCCAGTGCTGGCGCCGACGACTGACTTGCACCGTTTACACGCAGTCAGTAGTCGCGCAGACAGTGCTGTACTGACTTCAAATCAATTTAGATTATGCCAGTAGCGGGTCAGCACTGACTTGCCTCGAATTTGGATCCAGTTACTGTCCCTGTGTAAATCAGCCATTAGATTATAACTGTGTTGTTAATGCTACGTTTACTTTTTGTGGTTTAGTTTCTAATTTACTCTATTTAAACAAAGCGGCGGTATCTATGTAATCAGGTAAAGGTCGTGTATTTTAGGATTATTGCTAGTCTTCGTTGAGACTATGGAGATAGAGATTATTGGTCTTCGTTGAGACTTTTACCCTAAACAGCAGTGTTTTTCACTAATATGTTTCGGTTTTAAGGATAAGGGAGTCAACGTAATTACTTGCTGTGAGGTATTTCATCTTTCTTAGGGATCTTGCGTATCTCAAGCATTTATTTAAGTCAAGTAAAAATTAACGACCTGGTTGGTTCATGCTCACAACCTCACTCGCTCTCTCTCTCTCTCTCCTCTCTCTCTCTCTCTCTCTTAGATGTATTAGCACACCGTGTCCTAAACTCTGTAAACGGTGTCAGTCAATGTTCATGTTTCCTTCGATACAAGCTTTGAGCTGAGTTCAGAAACTAGTTTTTGGTTGAATAAATATTTCTATTAATTTCTATTTCTATGAATAAAATATGAAAATGTACTTAAATTTTATAAAACTTTCAGTAATGAGTTCTAAAATTTAATTTTTTGGCAATATTAACCTAGTGGAGTTACTAAGAATTTTTGTACTATATTTTTTTTTTTTTATAGAGAGGGGGCAAACGAGCATGCGGCTCACCTGATGGTAGTGACTACCGCCGCCCATGAACAACTGCAACACCAGGGGAACCAGAGGAATTGCAGATGCGTTGCCGGCCTTTTAAAAGGAGTAGGCTCTTTTCTTGAAGGTCCCTAAGTCGTATCGGTCCGGAAAATCGCTGGTGGTAAACTATTCCACAAGGAAGTTGTGCGAGGAAGAAAACATCTTCTAAATCGCACAGTGGTGGACCGCCAATCATCCAGATGGGTGGATGGTATCGGGAGTTCTGCCGCGATGTGCGTTCGTGAAATTTGGCGGCTGGGATTAATTCGAACAATTTCAGAGCACTCCCCGTGGTAAATGCGAAAGAAAATGCAAGAGATGCAACATCTTCGCAGCGCCAATGAATCGAGCCGATCGGAAAGGACTCGGTCGTCGACGATTCGAGCCGCTCTGCGCTGGATGCGGTCAAGTGGAGGAGCTGGCACTGGGGAGCCCCAGCCCAGATGGGAACAGTATTCCATGTGAGCCGAACCTGCGCCTTGTAAAGTTGCAGGCGTTGTGCCGGCATGAAATACTGTCCCGCTCTGCTGAACGCCAAGCTTTTTAGAGGCCAATTTGGCCTTCTTCCAAGTGACCGCGAACTGCGCGCCACTCGATATGTCGCCCGAGGATTCCGATACTGGCTGCGGCAACAAGGAGGCCTTGAAACTGAGGAGATACGACAAAGGGGTTCTTTTTGCGGTAAACGCGCAAACTTGTGTCTTCTGAGGATTAAACTGGACTAGATTTAGTCGCTCCCAATCCGAGACTTTGTTCAGCAAAGACTCGACTTCAGACACAAGTTTGTTCCGGTACTCGGCGACGTTTTCCCGAGAAATATTCGCACGGCCGGCGTAGAGCATCACCAGTTATCATCCGCATAGCAATGAATGCTACCGGTTTGCAACATATCATTGATATGCAGAAGAAACAGCGTTGGTGATAGCACGCAGCCTTGTGGAACACCAGTTGTCACCTATGAGAACTGCTATGGCGGCAGAAATAGTTAAGGTTCCCTTCAGAAATGAGAGGAGACCTGAGCCCAGTAGTGGAATCTATATAGTCTTTAGCTTTATAACATTAATAATCGTTATTCGGATCTGAGTTTGGTCCACTAATGAATTTAAGCAGCCTTTAATTGAATAGACTTATTTTAAT